>PVJX010042381.1:0-14189 GCA_004027295.1 Dolichotis patagonum
TCTATAAGCCTCACTTATTTGTATGTCAGGTCTTTTTTCCATGCTTGGGAAGTTTTCAGCTATTATTTCTGTAAACAGTCTTCTTATGTCATTTGTGTTGACCCCTGCTTTTTCACTGACCCTATCACTCATAAATTATTTTTCTTTGTGTCATCTTGCAGCCACTGAATTATTATTTCCTAGTTTCTTATTATTTTTAAGAGATCTTTCCTTTCATGGTCTCTAGCTGCAAACCTGGCTTCAAGGTCTGAAAGTTTATCTTCAGTTTCTTTCAAGTAGTTTTGCCAGCTTTTGATGGAGTTTTTAATTTCTGGATACCTCTTTGACTCTGTTTCGTGCATTCTGTATCTTTCTTATATGTTCATTCATGGTTTCCCTTATTTTCCTATGCTCCTCTATTTTTTTATCTATGTCTTCTTTAGATATGCTCAGCAATTCTTTTATTATGTTTTTCATTTCTTCTTTTACTTGAGATACCACTTCTGATCTAATTTCTTTTATAGCCTCATAAAGTTGTTTCTTCAGTTGCCATCACTTCAGAAACTTCAGGTGTGTGACTTCCAGTCTCTTCCATATTTATATCTCCTGGACTTGCTCTGCATGCATTGGCGGCCAGAGATTTCCTTTTGCTGCCTTTGCTTCTTCATCTTGACATTTTCCTAGGTTCTTCCACACAAGCGGCTTGTAGGGCTGTCCATCCAGTGTAGGGGAACGGGTCAGGCACCTAGGTTTCTACAATCCTAGGTTCCCAGGGCAATGTTGAGGCATAGAGCTGGCTTCTCCAGACACATGCAGTTACTCCGAGGCTCCTCCAATCGTGGCAGGTGCATGGTAACGTGGTTGGTTAGTTCTCCCCACTGGAACTGGCTCCTGGTCCCTGATGGCTGCTGGCAGTGTTTAGGGTTGTCGATATTCAGTTTCTTCTTCTGTTTATAGTTCTGTGCTGATGTCCGTGTTGCACCACAGAGATGTGCTGGGTATGGATTTGAACTTGGCATCTATGTGTGTCTGCACCAGGATGTTGTCCTGGGTCTTGAGGTTCCCTTCATACAGCCGACCTGCCCTCCAGGATGCAATGAGAGGGGCCCACCCTCCGGAATGAAATGGAGGGGTGTAGACCACAGACTCACTGCCTACATGTTTTCAACTAGAAAGAAAATAGTGATTTCAACTAGAAAGAAAATAGTGATTTTAACTGAAAGATTTTAACTAAGATTCAAAATTTTTACCGAGTTTTTATTATATCTTAGTTTGATTGAGACATGAAAAATTTCTTTAACAGTTCACTTCTTATATAGAATGATGAGTACCTAAGAAAGATATAAAGGAGGTAGGGACAGAGAAAGGTTGGTTAACAGGTATAAAAATACACTTAGCAAGAGTAACTTCTATTTTTCTATAGTATGGTAAGGTCACTATAGTTAACAATAATTCATAGCATATTCAAGTTGGCTAAAAGAAAAACTAACCTGATATAATCACTATACATTGAGCATAAATATCACATAATATTATAACTATATCACATAAAGATTATAACTATGTTGCAATTAAAATTTTTAAAAATTCACTTCTGATTACAAGAAAGATAAAAGGCAGATACAGATAATTTATAAATATATTTAGTTATTATGCATTTACGTTATATTTTGATAGGAATATATTAGTAACAGAGAGAAACAAAAGAAGTCCCATGTACTGTCTGTCACAATCCAGTTCAATACCTGTCCACAGACCTGTCAGAATGAGTGGGTAAGGTTCACAGAGAAACTACATTCTCAGATATACTCCTGATATATATTAGGAGGAAAAGAAATCTGCTCTGGCAAGTGGAATCCTATCTAATTTAGAATTCTACTCAGTGGGAATCAGTTTTCATAAATCAACTTTATCAAGGTAGCTCTAGAATTTAGACTCATGCCAGGCACTTTCAAAATCTGATCAGACTACTAAGTATTCATCTCATTCAGACTCCACAGACAGAAAAAAAAAATCATTCCTGGGCTTACTGCCACAGGCAAGGGGCACAAAAATGAATAGAATCCAAGTGGCATGTGACACGCACCATAGATGGATATGCTTCACACAACATAACAAACATCTTTGAATTGTTACCTTAAATATCTGCCCCTCTTTTAAAAAAAATAACTTTTCAAGTTTCTTTCTCATTCAGTTCTTGAAAATTTTCTTTCAGGAAAAACTTGGGGTGAGGTGCAGGGAATAAAAACTACTTACAGAATTTCTTCGAGACAGCAATGAATTAGAGAACCAACCAATATTTGCACTGATTAATTTAAAGTAGTTGTCTCTTGCAGCCCAGAGAATCTACCACAATCCAGTTGCAGTTACCCCAAGGCATGAGTGTTCTGTTGAAAAGTTAAATTCAAGTGCAACTTCCAGCCTATACCAGTAGCCTTGTAAATATGTCCAGGTCTTGGATTGGGTCTTTGAATTTTGGAGGAGGTTGATTTTTTTAAATTCTTTATATGTTCTAGGTATAAGACCTTTGTCTGAGGGACACTTGGCTATAATTTTTTCCCACTCTGTGGTTTATCATTTCACTCTGTTGGTGATTTCTTCTGATATGCAAAAGCTTTTTAATAAGATGATATCCTAGTTGTTGATTCTTTGTACTATGGCAAATAAACATACGAAAAAATGTTCAACATCATTAGTCATTCAAGAGATGCAAATTAAAATAATCCTAAGATTCCATCTCACCCCAGAAAGAATGGTTATCATCAAGAAATCAACCAATAAAAAATGATGGAGGGGCTGTAGGGAAAAAGGAACCCCTTCTCCAGTGTTGGGAGTGCAGACTGATGCAACTACTGCGAACATCAGTATAGAAATTCTTCAAAAAACTAGGATTAGAGGTCCCACTTGATCTAGCTATTCCCTTCTGGGTATCTTCCCAGAAAAATTAAAAACATCATACTACAGCAATGTATGTACACTCATATTTATAGCAGCACAATTTTTAATAGCTAAATCTTGCACATAACCCAAATGTCAATCAACTGAGTAAAGGATAAGAAAGATATGGTATTTTTATACAATGGAGTACTATTTAGCGATAAATAAGGATAACCATGAAGCTTTTATAGGTAAATGGATGCAACTTGAGACCATGCTCGTAAGTGAAATAAATCAGACTCACATGTGAAAACATCATATTGTCTCCCTGCTATGAGACATTGAAAGAATAAATAAGGTCTAAAATGTACAACAGATATCATGAAATGGGAAGAAATTGTATAAAAGGAAAAAAGAAACTAGGATGGGGGAAAGGGAAAAGGAAGAAAATGCAAAAATACACTGTTGGCGTCTCTTATTGTCTCTTAGTTCACTGAACATGAAGGTTTGTGCTAATATCCACTGGAGAATTCTTTACACCCATATCTTGTACTCAGAGTAACTACTTTGAAGATGACAATATGCAATGTATTCTATTCTATTATTCTATTATTTTTTTATGAAAAGCTGTTTTATATTTTTTCCTTAAAAAAATCAACAACAACAAAACCCATGTTCAGGTCCTAACGTAACACAGGATTTCCATGTAAGTTAAAAGGTAATTCCTAGTAGTGGCAAGTACTTTTTATTTTCCAGTGCATCAAGCAATATACCAAAGATTTTTTCAAATGTGTATTTTAGTAACCAACAATACCCAAACCCAATGAAGACCAGATAGTCTAGTTACTTAGGTAACACATTTCCACATATGACATTTGGCACTGAGTCATTTTTATATTAAAAAGCTGTTAAGCTATGCCCCTAATTGTACAGTTCTGATATACAAAAGATTTAGTTGCTTCTTCAAATCAATAACAGGAAACTTTCCAAGCTAATTTTTCTAGTACCACTTGGGAGTCAATAAACAGAGAAAGATAACGAAGGAAAACCAAGTAAGGATAGCTGGTAGAAAAACAATGAAGAAAACCAGTAAAAGTTTTCTGTAATTACACATATTTAAAGAAATCATCTTATTAGAAATTAACTAGAGTGTCTCCAAAGATGCAAGCTTTCTATAAAATAACACAGACAGATCACCAGGGAATGTTAGATGATCATGTGGGTCTCCTGCTGGAAACAATGAGCAGTGGACAGTCTTCAATGCACTGATGTGGGACTACTAGACCATATAGGACTTCAGGTGGGAAGTAGTCTAAGAAAGTATAAGCCAGGAAATTCGTTTTAAGTATCTAGTTTGGCATGGTGACTTGGACAGTTTGGCATGGTTACTTGGTTACATTTAAATAACTGCAAGTTGTTAATTTGCCTCAGAAGTAGGCATCAAGTCAAAGAAATTAAACAGATGTGATGAGCAGTGTTCCTGTTTGTACAATGCAGATTCCTCTTCCTTAAGTAATTTCTGATTTTGATTAAATACTGAGTCCAACAATTAAATAGGCACCAAGGTCACAGCCTGATTAGTCAGGTCCAATCAAACCACTGAAATTCCCTGGCAACTTCAGGGTTGGTACAATGCCTTAAATTGGCCC
This sequence comes from Dolichotis patagonum, assembly GCA_004027295.1. Lineage (NCBI taxonomy): Eukaryota > Metazoa > Chordata > Mammalia > Rodentia > Caviidae > Dolichotis > Dolichotis patagonum. The sequence goes on from PVJX010042381.1 coordinate 4,506, forward strand.
AACCAGACAGGATAAGCGTTTACTTTCCTTGGAGGGAGATGTTCTCCACTATTGGACATAAATAGGAAACATGTAGCCATTATTAGACAACGAAACCACCAAAGGAACCAGACTTAGAACAAATTGATGCTATGCACTACAGGCAGGAGAGACAGAGAAAATCTGGGTCCTCAAAAACACTGCTACACTTCCTAATCAACCAACCGCAAACTCCACCTCCAATTATAGCAATAATATTCCCTTAATCAAGGTCAGCTGTTTCTTTTGCTTGCATCTAGAACTGAACTGAAACAGTTTCTAATGACAGGAGGAAATAAAATGAGCACATTAGTTTTGAAAATGGGAGAAGCAAACTTGGAAGATTCAATCTAGCAGTTAATAGGGATAATGGTATTTTATGCCTTCCTTTAATGCTAAGTATAACACCAACTTTTTACAGTATACTAAGAATCTCCCATTAGAAAATCATTTTAAAATATATCTTGGCCACAACATAGATTTCATGTAGGATGAGTTATATCATTTTATTTGATTATTTGTCAGCATCAGGAAATAAAAGAAATACAACCTAAAATAACTAGACCCTTAAGTTTGTTACTGTGGTACAGTCTATATTTGTACTTTGTTTTTGTTGACAGGGGAAAGGGAAGAGATGTAAGGTATTAACTAAACACAAACATTCTACAGAAGTAAGGTATTAATTGACTATAAACATTCTACAGATTTTGGTCACTATGCAGTGCTGTAAAACAGATAAAACTAAATTCAGGTTATCTAGTGCCTCGTTTTCCTACAATAGACCTTTGACTTAAGAACTCCATTCATGAGGGCTGGCTGTAACTCAAGTTGGTTGTTAAGACTACTTTTCCATAAGATATATTGGAAATACCCAGAATGCATTCTGCACCTCCCAAAGCACCTCTTGACTAATCTTTTAATAATAAAAAAGGGTTGTATAATGTGCATAATTTATCAGAAACATCAATAATTTTCCTAGTATATTCACCAAAAAGTTATAAAATGTGCCTAGTTTACCAGAAACAATTTCCTGCTGTGCTCACCGTTCAAGCTGATGTCTTTGGCTTGTAGGAAGGGAGGATGGAATGGGAGGTGGTTACTGTTTGGAAGGAGAGTCCCCTTCCATAAGAACATCGGGGATCTGGCTCTCTGGTGTCCTCTCTCCCCTTGGGAGAGTCTGCAGCCCACCAGGACCTGCTTCTGGCTCACTAGATCTCAACCTTTTCAGAACTAAAAGCTGGTCTAAGGTTGTCTGCTTCTGTCTTATTTGTAACACTCTTCTCTAGTATGACATGACACTATCATTAAACAAGTGAATGCAATGACTGGCTTTTTCTCTGTCTGGGGTCTTCTCTATAAATATTTGTAGCTCTGTCCATTTTTTTCAGGGTTTCCCATATTTCATAAAAAGAACTTTACTGAACTAATTGTTGATACTCTCCCTCCTCTTCAGAAATCTCCTCAGCTGCCATTCTCTGTTGTTCAGCAAGAAGTTGCTGAAGGTCCTCTGAAAAAAATTCCTCTGCATGTTCCTCCACCAGCTCCTGGGCATCACCACTGTCTACTGGCAAAGCCCATGGACTCTGCTACAGTGACAATGTCATCAATCACAGGGTCAACTGAAGGCTCAGGCTCCTGTACACAGCCTTCAGGGTCTCCCTTCTGTATAATTCTGGCTAATTCTGTATAATTAGAGACACATTGGCCCAGGATTTTTCAACTAACCCTATCCAGAAAAGGATGTTGTGATGTTCCTCCCAGGACTCTGCAAGGGTTAAATCCATATCTCAAAACCCTCTGGAAGCATTTCAGGAACGGTTCCTTGGGGTAACCCTTATTAAAGTTAGCTATAACCTGTGCTTCAGTCTGTAGCAGAGGAGCTATATGAGGTAGAAGGAAACCAACTGAGAGCAGTGGGAATTCTTCAGCCAGTTCTTCTTTGAAATCTCATGGATGAGCAGGAGCACTGTCCATGATGAGGAGAGCCTTGATTGCTAAGTCTCTGTCCTCTAGATATTTCTTAACAGTAGGACAGAAAGCCTCTCTGATCCACTCAAGAAGTAAGTGTTCTTATTATCCAGCTCTTTTGCCTTTAGGTCTACATATGACCTCTAGCCTATTCTTTATGACGTTATGTTTTCTGAAAACAAAAAGGGTTCTCAGAGTGATAAATAAGAAAGGCTTTATCTTGAGGTCACCACTCACACTGGCAGATAGCAGTAAGGCTGGCTTATCCTTCACAGGCTTGTGGCCTGGTATTTTCTCCTCTAGCTGAGTAATGTATGTTCTCCTGAGCATTGTCTTCTTCCAGAAAAGACTGATTTCATTGCGGTAGAAAATCTGATAAGAGCAAAAACCATTTCTCTGTGCCATCGTTTCAAAGTGGTGTATGTAATTTTCAACAGCCCTTCTATCAGCACTGGCTGCTTCATCAAGCCTAGTTACACTAAAAACCCCAATTCTTACTTTAAAACTTTGAAACTACTCCTTAATGGCACAAAATGTTTCAGTATTATCACTCATTGATGCATTAGCCTTTATGAAATCTGCATTTATAGCCCCAATTTTTTTACAAATCATAGGCTCAGATAGGCTATAACCTGCCATCTGCCTTTCATTTACATAACAGACTTTCTATTTCACCTAACACTGTTGATCATGACTCGCTAATCTGAGTAACCCCTTTAGCAACACTAGCTTCCTTATATAAATCTTTTCTCTGTAAGGCTGTTGAGACGGTGACTTTCCACACACTACGTATTAGCAAGGTGCCATTCTCATACTTCTCCACAATTTCCCTTTTCTTTTAGATTGTGACTGGTTTCTTTACCTTCCCTCCCTTCCTTAGCTTTTCTAGGTTTCTTGGGGCCATTTGGATAGCACTTATGGTAGTGATTACACAAATCACTGACCAAAGTCACATCTACAAACACATGCATCTGGGCTCAGACTTGATGCTTGTGTATGCTTGCATACGCCTTTCTGGCATCACAAGTCTTAGTGTACAACTGCATAAGCTGCCACCATTCAGGTCTTAATGCAAGATTTTGGCTGTAAATTAAACCTAAAAGTTCAGTCATAACCCAAGTGGTTCATATGTGAGGCTAGTTGTAACTTGAGGGTCCATTGTATCATGTCAAAATGATGGTGGAAGTGCTCAGAATTTCCTGAATTTTACACCCTACTGTCACGATCTGAGTATTTGTATCCCCTAAAATTAATATGCTGAAATCTAACCACCAAGATGTCCTAAGGAGGCTGGGCTTTGGGCTTCTGAAGATGATTAGGTCACGGAGGTGTAGCTTTTGTGAATGGGATTAGTGTCCTTATGAAAGGGAGCTTATATGCCCCTTCTACAATGCGAGGACAATCAGTGCTGTCCAAGAACCAGAAAAGGGCCCTCACCAGACAATGAATCTACAAGTGCTCTGGTCTTAGCCTCTTCAGCCTTCAGAACTCTGAACAATATACATACCTCTGTCACTTATAAGTCACCCAGCTTATGGTATTTGTTATAGCAGCCCAAACTAACTAAGACATGTAAGCATGTAGTGAAGAGGCTATCTGTCCTCTCTCCTATCTAACAGAAAAGAAAGACCTGAGACCAGTATGGGGGCTGCACACTAGGCTATCAAGAGATGTGCTCAATGACCTAAAGAACATGAAAAGGGGTCATGAACCTGTGGTCTTCTGAAGGATTTTCTCTCATATTCCTATGAGAACTCCACATCATCATAGTACAAGGCTGACTCATTACTCCCAGGTGTTACATCCGGAACCCGTGTTCGCAAAACTGGTGAGCATAAGATAGGAGATGAGTGTTAGCCAGTGCCAACTGTGGGTGTCCCCACATCTTACTAGTAGTAAGGCCAAAGGGCATACATAGTTTATTGACCCAAGAAGATCTGCAAATCAGATCATACCTTAATGCCAGGAAGTCAATAGTAAGAGTTGGGCCAAACAATAATGCAAGAAAATGTTAGAAGTCCAAGATGTGTTCAAAAGAGATTGCTTTCATCCAACTGGTCAAAACAGAAGCAAAAACAAACAGTTCCTTCTAATGTCTAACACAATAAAACAAATGAATTTGACACCAAGACATATCCAAGGAAGACAGGGATATAAGAAAATAAGGCTACACCATGTGGTTGACTCGGGGTTCTGGGAGAACAAGGAGCTCCTCCCTCTCTGGGGGACAGCTGTGAGTGTGGCAGACTTTCAGCAGCCTGAAGGAGAGAGACCCTGGTGTGTCGGGACCTACACCGCGCAGTCGACTCGGGGTGCTGGGAGAACAAGGATCTCCTCCCCTCTGGGGGGGGGGGGGGGGCGGCTGTGAGCCAGCACGCGGGCTAAGAATCTAACATCTCATGTTGTCCTGTCCCCTATCCCGTGTCCCACCCCACCCCCCACCCCACCCCGTTTAGCAAGTAGGAGCCAGTGAACTACACATCTTGTGAAAAGATTGGCTATATTATTTAGTATGAACTCCCCGTATGCAAAGATAAGGACAACCATTTGGAAGAAAACAAGAGACAGTATGACAGATAGTGAAGATCTCTGGTTGTCTAGCTTTGAAATGTATGCTTTCTTATGTCCCATTCTGTTCTGTTTTGTTGTGTTTAATTTTATCCCCTTTAAAATAAAATTTTAAAAAATTTTAAAAAAAAAGAAAGAAAAGAAGGACACTGATGGCATACTAAGAAAATAACCCTTAGGTCATGGAGACCCTTCATGTCTGGAAGAACAGCATTTGCCTTCAGGAAGAAAGGCCCAATGGATAGAGGGAAGAAATGGAAAAAGGAGGTCTACAGACTTCAGATAAATTGATACAGCCTCAGAGTACTGTATAGGGTCTTCCTATGTTCCCTGGTTTCCTCTTTCCCCCTTGGGAGAAGAAAGAGCTGCGGTACTAATCACATTTCACGGCACAGGGACAGCTGTGCTTGCCCCTCTCTTAAAAGACGTAGGTGGACTATGGGGAGAGGGAACAACAGTTACGAAGACTTATGACTCCCAAGTCAGGACAGCTGGTGTAGGTCAATGGAAGAGCTCTTACCTACCATGAAAAAGCCTATGGTTAAAACCTGAGAACTATAACAAACAAACAACAACCAAAAATCTGTCAGAGAAACTGCAGCCACATGGGAATTTTTCCCATGGAAACTCAACCTAGGTATTTCCATGCTATGAAGCAAAGTAAAGCACATGAGGAAGGACTAGGGGAGCCTCCCAGCCATAGCTGGAAAAAGTCCTAAGAGGACAAGGAATAGGGACTCAGTCGAGCATGTGAAGCTCAGAGCTTCTGTCTTGTAAGTCTGAACTAAACCAAGGTAGCTGAACTATGCCCCGAATATAAAACTGCTGAACACAGCAATAAAAGTGTGTGTCCTGGAAACTCCTAGCCTTCAAGGTGCTGCACACCAAAGCTGGTCCTTTGAGAATAAACATGACCTTGGCTGCTGAAGGGTAAAGCACACTGTCCTCTTCCCTAGGGAAAGCAAAGTCAGGCAAACCAGTAGAGGATGAGAGGAAACGGCAACCGTCTCTTTCTGTCTTCGCAACCCTTCTTCCCTAATCCTTCCAAGAACAGACAGGGGAAACTGTGCAGATGACCATAGGGATACTTGACCTGGACTGGGAAAGACTCCTTGCAAATTAGAATCACAACGAGATATTATCTCCCTTACATAAGAATGGCTATTATAAAAAAGATAAAAGAAAAGAAGTACTGGTGGGGAGGTAGGAAACAAGGAACCATGTTCACTGTTGGCCCGGCCATGAAAAACAACATGGCAGGGCCTAAAAAAATTAGAAAGAAAACTACCAGATGATCCAGCCACCCTGCTACAGGCTGTCTCTACCCAAGGGAAATGATATCAAGTATGTTGAAGAGACATTTGCACAGCCATGTTGGCTGCAGCATTATTCACAATAGACAAAAAATATGAATAACCTAAACGCCTATCAACTGATGAATGGATAAAGGGAACATGGTATGTTTATAGCATGGAATGCTGTTAAGCAATTAAAAAAATAAAAAGAATGAAATCTTGCCATTTGCAACAACATCGCTGGAACTGGAAATCACTATGCTAAATGAAATAAGCCAGGCACCAAAAGAAAAAGACAAGTACTGCATGATTGCACTCAAAATGTGGAATCTGCTCTTGAAGCCACTCAGGGTAATTCCAACACCTAAGACACTGAAGCAGGAGGACTACCATGACCAGCATGCAAAGCCAACCTGCAACACACAGCAAGACCTTTAAATAAAAAAAAACATTGGCCACATAAAAGTTGAGAGTACAGTGGTGGTCACAAGAGGTTGAGGAAAGTAGATGGGAGGGAGGCTGGGAAAAGGTTGGTAAAGTGGGTGCTCCTTTATAGTTAGGAGTAAGAAGTTCTGATGTGATTGTATGCAACAATAATGATAGGTAATCGGGTACGATATTTTGAAAAGCTAAAAGAAAGGAGTTTGGATGTTTCACCATAAATAAATAATAAATGAGAAGACAGATGAAGAGATAGATACACGTAACTTGATTTATAGAGCATATATTGGATATATATATATCAAACCATCACATTGTATCTTATTAATATGTGTAATTTTTATGTACTGATGTACCTGTTAAAAATAAATTTTAAAAAGAAAGTACAGGTTTTTGCTATTGTTTCTGATTGTGAGTTTGTTTGTTCTTTGTGGTGCTAGAAACAAAACCTATGGCCCATACATGCTAGGGAAACACTGCACACTAAGCTACACCTCCGGTGGCTGTGCTGTGGTAGTGTTGTAGAGATTTCACACTGGGAAGCAGGATATGACACTGTACCGACTTTCCATTGGGAAGGTAATGGTGAAGAACTTTTAGCCAGCCATGGCTGACAAGGTATCTTTTACCACATTTTTTCAAGATTCAAACCCTGGAAACTGGATATTTAATGTGAAATTATATCTGAAGATGCAAACGCCACCAATGTTTTATCAGCTTTTCATTCTCTAAAGGACAAAAATATATAATCTGAAGAATTCAAACTAAAAACAGCCTGTGAACAACTACGTATCTTCTGAATTACAGCTTAATCATCTTCACTTTCCACATCTAAGACAGTGTCACTACAGCTCTGCTGTGTATGAAAGCTAGGCACAATTACCTGTAGTGTCTTTCACCAGCTTTGTCTCCTGCCTAGCCAGGGTGCAGACACACATACATAATTAACTGTCAGCTCTCAACCCCAGCACATTACTGATCCATTTTCTTATTGGGGATCAAAGTTACAGCAATAACAAACTAGGTCCCTTCACAACAATAATATTTGCAGGTCCACAGTTCTCAAAGGACTTACCTGTTCCCCCTTAGTCACATAACTTATTACTGGCCTTATTTTGCAAGTGAGTAAGAGGAAGGAGAAATAGAAATTGAGTGATGTGTCTAAGGGGACAAGTAAGTGACAGAGCTGAAGCAAGAACCCTCAGGGCTCTGGCTTGTGGTCACCTCATTCCACTCTATCACACAATGCCTGGGGCTGAAAACCTCATTTGTGATTCTAAGATCCATCACTAACAGAACTCAGTGAAATAAAAGTTGATCCACCAAAAAAAAACCCCTAATGATAAATTCTTACTTGTTAACAAGTGGAATACTCAGGGCCCAGCCAGCAGCAAAATCTGGATATTTAAAAACCGTAGGATTTTCAGAAAAGGCATAATGGTGAATTATTGTAGATTCTTCATCATGCAATGCTTTTCCTAAAAACCATTCCTGTTAAATAAAAACATAAAATGTCATTTTTTTAAAAACGCCATTTCGTGTAAGACCAAAAACAAAAAAGCATTACTTTTAGTTAGTTAAATCTTGGATGATAAGATACAAATTACATATTTCTACAGCATTTGAAAAACATATAATTAGGATAATATATTCTAATATACACATATATGAAAATAAAGATCAGATTATCAATATGAGCAAAATATTAATCATCGTTATATCATAAATGCAAAAAAGTTGCATATTCTACACTGTTTCATATGAAAATACTACTAAGGCAAAGAAAGCCATGGTTCTTTATGTTCCACTTAAGTTTGTATAGAAAGATTTGAAAAATTCCTCAAGAATCAGTACCTGTTTTATTTATCCATTTATTCATTTTATTAGTATTCATTGAGAATTTACTATAAAGGCAGAAACATAGCTTACATTGTATGAGGAGATGGAAATTTAGTAAATAAATATAGTAACTGGAGGATATCTTAGAAAGAGGGAAACCTCTTACGATATATCAAATGAAAGATAAAATAATATCAAGAGGCCAACTGTGTAAAAATCTTAGGATAAGCAACTGACATAGTAAATGCAAAGTCCCTAAGGCAGAAAGAAGCTTGCTACATTAAACAAAAAGAGAAATCTAGTGCGCTCAGCACAGAGTGGGATTGGGAAGCATACGAAAAAGGAGGCAGATCAGGGCAAATTTTTTTGTGCCAAAGGGAAGAAATATAGACTCGATTCTAAGGGCACTGAAAGACCTCCACTTCTGGCCACAACAGAATACCTGGATCAGACCTACTTCCACTGAAAACAAGCTTATGTGCTGAATAAACTGGCCAAATAAATTACTGAAGACATCAGAAAACACCACAGGCAGACAAGGACATGCAGATTGGTGGCCTCTTTCTCTCAAGGAGTTTGCCAGTTCCCCAGCTGTGAATAAGAGGCAGCAAAAAGTAGTAGCTGAGAATTCCTGCAGTTTCCCTGGACTGAGGAGACAGAGGTTACAGACTACTAAGGGCATCTAAGGGGTCCTAGAGAAGTGAGCTCAAAATTCTGATAACAATCTCCCCTTAAATATCTCAGCAGCACAAAAACCAAGGGCAAAAGACAAGAGCTAAGCAGAAAGCAGAAGCACAGAGGCTAAAAAGCTGAGCAAAGCTTTTAGGTTATCTTGTGGTACTGGGGCTCTGATGTTGGAGTTAAGGGTCTCCCAAAGCCCTAAGAGTAAGAGCAGTCTATAAACAGACCTATCTAAACAAGGCCCACAATGCAGAATACAACATCCTCTGTAAAAAGGTGCTATCCTTGCATCCATGGACTCCTTAATTTTTCACATAAAATATTTGAAGTTTAGTCAAAAACTACCAGGCAGAGCAAGAAATAAGACTAGACCAAAGGCAAAAAGTGAAGGTGAAAAACAGGAAGAGATGCACAGCTAAATAATACTTTACAGTCACTAGACAAAACTTTTAAATAATTATGATTAATATGCTTAAGAAAACAAATGAAGAAGGATAATATTAAATCAGCAATAGCTGTCATAATGTTTTCTTCAAAACAGCTGTTCATATCATCACGTATGATATAGTCAAACAAAACAGGATAACACCATTCCAACTGATGATTTAAGACTTTGAAAGACTTCGAAGCTATGAGATGGGGCCTCATGCTTACCATAAAGTCTTATATACTCTTCAAATCTCATATTAGGGAGATTATATGGTATTTACCCTTGTGAGTTTGGTTTATTTCACTTAAGAGAATGGTCTCAAGTCGTGTCCATTTATTTATAAATATCTCAATGTGATCATTCTTTATAGCTGAGTAGTACTCCATTGTATAAAAATGCCACAACTTTTTTATCCATTCCTCAGTTGATGGGTACTTAGGTTGT
>PVJX010042382.1:0-14142 GCA_004027295.1 Dolichotis patagonum
TACGAAGAGAGGCTTGTCTCTCTCTCCTTGTTGCTTTTGCTGTCTTCCACCACCATGTAGAGTTTACCCTATGCCATGTACCTCTCTGCCTTGGAGTTAGCCTAATATGGACTGAAAGTTCAACAAACTGTGAACTAAACAATCAAAACAAATGGTAAAAGATCTGTGTCCACAAACTGATTGTTCAAGAATACACACACACACACATACAAATGGGAAATCATTCAACCATAAAAATCATTTGTCACAACCACACAAATGAAAGTAGAGATCGTTATGTTAATAACCCAGACACAGAATGATGTTTAATACATGAACTCATTCAATATTTATTTAGATGCTAAAAAATCTACCTCAGCTGTTTTGAGCTGCCTGAGCAAAGCTGAGAGTAGAATGGTAGATACTAGTGGCCGAAGAGAATAAAATTAAGTAGGATTTATAGGAGTAGCAGGAAGCAAGATTGAACAGTGAGTACCAAGTTATGGTTTTATGGAAGTGAAATCTCCTGTGCTATTGAAAAGTAAGGCAATTTTAGATAATAGCATGCTGTATATTGAAAAAATCAATAAAAATTTGGAAAAATTATTTATTATCTAGAAATACTAAATATTTAAGAAACAGATATGCTCAACTTGATTTAAAAGTTACAGAATTGAGGCATGTATTAAACTGTCACTTGGTATTTTATATTTTTAACTGTTAAAATTAATTTTAGAAATCTAAGACACACCATGTAATCCTAGTGCTCCAATTAAAGTAGTTAAATATGTATAATTAAAAAAATAAAAGTTTTTGAGTCAGTACCATTCATAGACTGTGAGGGAAGAGAACAAGGATTCACCAAAAAGAAAGCCCTGCCTGCAAACCAGTGCCATGTGTGGGCTGTTGCTACCAGAGGGACAGCCAGACCCCAGACCCTTCCAGAGCATAGGCTTGGAAGCAAGAAGAACCCCCCCCCCACACACACACACGCACTATAAGTGACCTGCTGATCCGGAGAAACTCAGGCTGCGATGATAGATATTGAGGTGTAATGCAATTTGATGATTGTGGTGTTTGACATTTCACTGACTTTGCAGGTCTGGGGTCAATGGTCTGATCATAGGTTCAGAGGATAATGCTATGCAGTTTGACATCTATTGCAGATCTCCTGAAGGTGGTAGCCATTGTTAATTCCTTATGATATTGTTTTGAAGTCCTTTATCATTTTCATTGTTTTTTGGCGTTTTATTCTGTTTTGTTTAGTTTTGTTATATCTAATGGCATGGGCAACTATTTAAAAGACAGCAAGATATATTGTGGTAACCATTTTGGATTTGCTACTGTCTTGTTTATTGCATTCATTGTTTTGTATTTATTGGTTCTATTCTGTTTTGCTTGATTTTTACTACATGTGAAGGCATCTGCAGCTATTTTAAAGACAACAAGAGGCATATGGTAAGTATTATGGAATTTTTATTATTTTGAAGTCCCATGTCACATATGGTTGTTTGTTTTGTCTTTATTCTATTTTATTTTGCTTGATTTTATTCTCATTAGAATACAATTTTTAAAAATCAAGAGTTTAAAATATCTGACTATAACTTAGAAGGATGCATTTGAAAATAACTTTATTAATGCTTATGGAAGAACTTTGATTTTTTGCATCTACTTGGTATATCACTAATAGTTTGTGTCTTACTGTGATATAATCATTTAATATGATTAAATATGTCATCTTAGTAATAGGCAAAGATTGTTGGGCTAATAACAGTAGCCTCTGACACCAGTAGAATCACCAAGACAAGAATCAACGTAAGGAGAAATTACAGAGGCGAACTGACTGCATGTGTTTCTTATTCCTTTGATGCTTTTATCCTATTTTAGTTCTACTCCAGGAAATATAATAAATGCCAAGAAGACCATGATATTGCTGTTCATAATTATCTAGTTCTTCATAATGATCTTGCTGTTCATAATGTAACACTTACTTCGATTAAATATTCAGTTCATTTAATCAGATAATCTTTCATAAACATAACCATCCTTTATTTTTTGTTTAATTTGTCAACAGAGTTCTATTCAGTGTAATCTCAGGTAATATATTTACAAATGAAGAACTACTCATTTTTCAAATATTTACTACATTTGTTTTCTTGGCTGTTAAGTGATTTAGCTAAAATTACTTTTTATTCACAGGACCTCACACTGTATACTATTAATGTGAATTAATTTATTAATGTACATTTAAGTATAATTTTAAAGTTTTGGAATATTAAAAATAATTTAAAAGTACATTGAACTCTATATAGAATGAATGAGAAACCATCATGTTAAATTTAAAAAGTATTAAAATTCACATTTGTCTGTAGATATGATAGGAGATGGACAAAAGGACATCAATTCATTATTTAGATAAAGTATTTATTTGGTATGTCTACTGACTAACAGTTTAATAACATACTTTGCCAACAACATTAGAGTCTACACATTGGCATAATAAAAATAAGCATAATTTAGACTCTAACATAATTTAAGATCTTATATATTTTATTCAAATAATGTACTGGATTTTCTCACTTAGTTAAATTTTTCCTACTGCTTGCTATACAGAAAGATTCTCATCTACAGAATCCAATCCTGGCTTGACAACAACACTATATTGCCAAATGACACGGTCCGTGCTGACTAGGAGTCTATCAATTAGCACTTCGTGTTCACCAGAGTAAACAAGTACAGATAGTCTTCAGACTTGAAAAATGTGAGTAACTTTTCTTAGTTCCTTTTTCCCAGCCCTGAAAGTCTCAAGAGGGATGTGCAAAAGTACGTGGGCTTTTCTACATCTCTCTTACAGAGCCTATTTTTAAACTTTCAAACTGTGCGCTGTAAAGTAAACCTGCACTATAATTTTTAGCTATCATTAAAACAGCCTGCTTAACTTCACAAACTAAATTTAAATCTACAAGTCAAAATGTAAATCTCCAGAATAAGTGCATATTTAATTACTTTACACTTTCTCTATGTGCCTCTATGTGTCTCTTAAAAACTACACGATGACAACAATGGAAAAATCGATATAGAACATATTTTGAGAACAGTATTGAAGGTGTAAATTACAGAAATTCCACTTTTTGGAATCACAACCTGCTGAGTGTGTGGACTCAGGTGCAGCCATGTTATATAACACGTACCGGTCCCATCGGGACAGCACCTTTTCAATTTTGTGAAGATTTTCTGTAAGTCTGTGCTTAAAAAGCAAAAACAGTTTAGCGATGAGTGAATTCTTATCAACCTAAAATATGAACATGTGTACTTACCTAATCATAAATCAAATACTGTAATACTCATTTAATATTTTATTTAGGCATATTATTCCACAGTGCTATTTGCTATGCTTTTAATGTTAACCTACAAAATGAAATGGTAATTTTCCTAGTAATCTTGTATCTTTACATGGTCTACAAATTTAGAAAGGTATGTAGGAAATGTTCAACAATTACTGTGTAGTTCGGGCTGGTCTCGGCTCATGGCAATCCTTCCGCCTCCGCTCCCAGTGCTGGGATCACCATTGTGCACCTCCATGCCCAGCGTTCTTGTCACTTTCTGAAGCAGTTCTGGAAACCTCTTTAACCCTGTGGCTTCCTCAATGTCCTGAATCAATTCAAAATATTACAGAAGCGCCCCTCACATTAAAACATTATTGGCGTGTGTGATGTACACGCCTGTGGTCTCAGTATGCTGGTGACTGAGGTGATTTGATTGCTGTGAGTTCCCAGCCAACCTGCACTACATAGTCCCTGCCTTAATACCCAAAATGAAAAGAAATGACATAAACAAAAAAGATATTCAACGACCATAAATTTATACGGTATGTTGAGAAGCTACGAGATTTGATGGAAAAATGTTTTAGTTCCCTTCTGAAAATTATAATTGTGGCTATTCTAATTATATAAATTTTCTTAAATGCAACTGTGTAAAATTAATGTTGACTTCAAATTTAGTATAGAGCATAGTATTTTAGAGAACACATTAATGAGTTACACCTTCTTGATTTAAGTGTGATGAGCCTGCCTGGAACCCCATCATCCCATCACTGGGGGTCTAGAGGATGAGGCAATACTGTGGCAGGCGTGGGTATCATCTGAGCAATTGAGTGAGATATTGTTTCAGAGAGAGAGAGTGACAGAGTGAGAGCGAGAGAGAACTAGGAAGGGAAAAAGAGAAAGAAAGGAGGAGGGAAGGAAAGATGAAGGCTGTGGAGTGTTTACAAAATAATCCAGTGAAAAGTCATGTTACTTTGTTCACCTTAGCATTGTGAAACTCCACAATTAAAACTGTTTCTCTTTGATATGAAGATAGGTAAATAAGTTATTGCAAACTCAGTAGCATATGCAATCCATTTTTGTTTTGCATTTTTGTTTTGTTCTCATTTTAACTTAAGTCTATTACTTTACTTTAAGTAGAGTATTGTAAAAATATAAAGCCATTATTATGGTTCTACTGGGATTACTCTTATGCATTATTATTACTCTAATGTATTGCAATAATACAATAGTACTGCAATAGTAACCTTGTGATTCATTGACACAATACATCACCAAAGTGACCCCATCAGAGTTAAGGAGAACTATGACAGTTATAAAATTTATGGATAGAAAACACATTACTCAAAACTATTAATTATAGAAAAGAGTGAACAAAGTGCATGTAAATTTTGGAACGATCCAAAAGGCGTCACATATTAAATCATAAGGTAAAGTGAGATTTATGGAAATGAATACAAGAGGAAAAGCAAAGTAATTTACTCATAATTTTTCATATTATTAAAGAATGGACTGAAATGTATAAGCAACATAAGAATATATGTGTGTGATTATTTTGAGATAAGATTTTTTATATTTTGCTTGTTTCTGTCAAATGATTATATAAATCTTCAAGTCAATGAATTGTTTACAAGAATTATAAATTTGATATTAATTTCCTTTATTATAAATACTTTTGTATTAATATTTAGTCAAAACAGTATAATTTACAAACTGAAATATATTTATCATTGTATCTATTTCATTATTTCATATTGCAAATGAGGTTCATTGTATTTTAGATTTATACTATTTTATTTAAAAAATGTTTTACATTTCTAAGAAAAATTAAAATAAAGTGAAATATGTAGGTTATGAAATAGATAATTCCATAAAAAACTAACTGCATGTTTTGTAGCAAAGTTAAAATTGAAAACTGTGAACTTGGATTTTGTGAGAAATCTTTATATTAGTCACTCATCATCGCGAATACATGTTGACAAGGCTTCCTAGCTTTTGTGTGACACATCTCTAAATCAGTTTGCTTAGCTCAGCTTCAGAGGAAGGTCACTGAGAGCTCAACGCCTCTGTCTAAGCAAATAATGTGGGCAAAGAATTTATAACTACTGGCAACAACTTCAGAAATAAAACCTGGTTTTATACCAGAGGTTCAACTAAGATTGCATCGACTCACTAGTCCTCACTGTGCAGTAAGCCAAGCCCTAATTTTCTTTTTTGACTAATGAAAATATGTCTACTACAAGGCTTCCATGTTAAAAAATAAAAATTTGCATAAATATTAATGACTATGAATTAATCAATGATAAGAGTTCTATATCATCATGTATCTCAACAATGTCAGCAAAATAGAAAGTCTCTCTATGATTAATATCATATATTCTTGAAATTACAGATGAAAAAGGCTAATTAGTGTTTAACATTTAGGATTATAAATTATCTTGATTTTATGTTCTTGACATGAAATACACTTTACTCCTAGTCTTCACACCTATTTTAATAAACAAAAGTGTACCTCAGGATCTTCAATATCTGTAATATTCAGACAATTTGGCATATGCATTATCTTAATACATTTTCACTTCTAACTTAACTTTTCTGTATTTTGCTAAATAGTTCATGTATTTTTAGTAAAATTTCTGGCCAAAATATAAGAATGTATATATAAGACAAATTAAGACATAAATATCAAGAAAAAATTCATGAATTGAAGTAAGTAAAATTATATTTGACATTACAAGTAAAAGGAAAACTATAAAAATTAAAGTGGAATGTTGTCTCTTACCATCTTAAAAATATTAAATTTGACAACATTTGTTAATTTTTAAATACAAATCATTGCAACTCACTAGCTATAGGAATATCTTCTCAGTACAATTTTTAAAAATCTGAAGATTTTTTAGATAATTTTCTTTTTTTTAATCTTTTTTAAGATTGCTGTTTATTGGTTTTCTGTTACCAGTATTATAAGCGTGAGACTTTTTTTGCAACAAGCAAAACATACTGTCATAAAACAAAGCAAATATGCATGGGATATTTTAGCATATGCTCTTTCATTGATACTCAAATCTTTCCCTTTATTTTCAATATATCTACACTTCTCATCCTTCAGTCTTTTGTGTATGATTTTGCAGCTTTCACTAAAAGCTTCAAAATCTTCCTGCTGCTAAGAACAACACAGAAAACTTAGGACTGTCAAAATTGTTTCATGGAAGAATGAAGTTCTTGTTTTCTTCCTACACCTCTGGTTTACTTAGCTGTGAAGTTGTTCCTGAGCTTGTTGGCATGGAAACAAGCAAACTGGCGTGCACTCCCGCAGAGTTCCTTGTGGCAGCCAATGGGTTGACATCTGCTTGAGCTGACTCAGAGTGCAGAACAATGCTGACCCTGAGGAGCTGGAACATCTTGATGAGGAGGTGTTCTGCCACCTCCAACGGGCAGCACTTCTTTCCAGCAAAGTCACCTGACTTCTCCGCAAAGATATTTTCTGTCTCTCATCTCTTAATTTTTTTTAAAATTAATGAGCAAGGCTACACCTCAGGGGATCAATATTGGACTACGAAGTCCAGTCAGACAGATCACCGTTTATAGCCTTTTGGAAGGATGGTCACTCAGGGACCTGGAAGGTCTTGTTTGTGTTTCATCACAGAGGAGATTGGTGTGGCCACCAGCTCATTTGGTGGATCCTTACCATGGCCTGCAGAAGAAGGAGTCCATCCGGCATATGCTGGACCTCACCTGGTAAAGAGGAAAGACTAAGCACTAGTTCCTTTTGCCTGGGAAAACTCGAGCTCTGAGGTGCCCTGGGGAAGCCCCGGGGCAATGACTCACCAAGCCCATGGAGTCCTTCAGCTGGCACAGGGCCACGAAAGACTCCTGGGATCCTTTCTCTGCCATGCTTGCTGCAATCAGCTAAGCAGTAATGTTGCGACATCTTCCCTTAGGAAGAGCTGCTCTTCATTGGAATTTCATACAAGATACCTTTCATGGGAGCCGGTGACTTAAAGATTTGACTCCTTTTTTCCTGTATTCAACAGAGAAGTTTCCTAGATAGGAAACATAGAGTCTTCTCCTGTACCCGCATCTGACTCCATGTCACACAGCAGGACCAGTACAACTTAGTGGCCCATGCAGTCACCTGTCTGCATCGGTGCTGATCCACTCTGTTACCACTAGAGCACAGTTATCGCTCCATCTGTGCCAGGGTCCTAATCCCTTGGAGTTTTATCTTTGGGAAGTTACAACGTGGAGATACCACTACAAATGTGTCCAGACCTATGTTGCTCCTTTGTCATGAGATTAATTTGTATCCTGAATGTCAGGAAATAAACGAGAGACTATGTAAAGGCCCCATCAGCCATAAAACCAAAATAGAAAATTTAACCATGCTTGATTGGGACCAATCTGCACTATAAACATAACTGTTTTCTGCATATGCTTCCTATTTTTTTACATCCCACTATCTATACTAATGATTCCATAATCTGGGGAGAAGACAGTTCACCTGTACCTCTATCCTTCTTGGGTAACGGTCCACCACAAACCACCATCTGGAGGTTGGTGTATTCGTTCCATCCACTCTGGGTATCACAGGGACAATTATCTAACGATAGGAGCCAAACCAAACTCACCTTCCATCGTACCAGTACTTCCTGTATCAAAGGGTGCACCAGACATCCTGTCTTTTCCCAAAGGTCTCTTAACATTTCCTTCCAAGATTCTCTATTTGAAGTTACCTGTCTCAGCTGTACATACTATGTTTTTTTTACCTCAGGTGCCTACAAATTCTGACGTTTTGGTGCTGTATTGAAAGACACTTGCGTATTTATCAATGAATTTAACCTGCCCCTGGGAAAAGTCTCGTGCCCATGATATCTTATTTAGGTCCTCAGTGGTCTCCACTGCCCTAAGCGGTTTATTGCCACCGTCATTGCTGTGCACCTTCCCGACACAGCTGCTCCTACAATTGCTTCTTTAACCCAATCCATACAAACTGCTAAATCTGTTAACTAGGATATTATTGTCACATTAATGCCCTTAATATTCAACAGTCAGGGCTGGGGATTTAGCTCAGCTTTGTAAGCACCTGCCTGGCAAGCGTAAGTCCATGAGTTTGATCTCTGGTACAAAAAGCAAAAATAAAAACAAAAAAATGACAACAATCTATTGATTTAAAAAAATGCTTTACTCAGTTACAACTTGTAGAAACAGCTACTGAATTTCTCAAGGATAGGTTTACTCCATTTCACTGAAGGAATTCTCTTGCTTGTGATTGGTGCTATAAACCTATTCATCCTTGGAATGAGACTTATAAAGCCCCACTAAGAGCAATGCTACCTTGATGTACAAAGGCCACATGAACAAATTTGACAGGCTAACCTAGCTGCCCAAGAGCAGGCTACTCAGAGCGGCATCACATTTTAAAACCTAACCTGTGCTGATGGGACCTCCAAACAGGACATCGGTACTCTCCGGGAAATGAGAGCCAGATACACCACAGCACAAGTGAGAAGCTTGCTTTTGTGTGTAAGTTCAAGTGTGGGTGCACTTGGTCACTGTTGCTCATTGTCGTCGTTGTTGTTATCGCTAGGTCCTTTGAATGCAGGTTGGCACTAGCAGTCTCCTGGAAGCATCCAGACTTCCTGCCTCAGAGAAGGGGTACGTCACTGTTCCCCCTTTTTCTGAGGCTTTTAGTTTCTTAGACTGAGCAACTACTTCTTTGCTTGGTTCTCCAGCCAGCATAGGATCATTGCGGGGTGATCCGTCCTCCATCTCCTAAGCCAATGAATCCTCTGTTGCAGTTATGTATATGTTTTATTAGTTCCATTCCTTTAGAGAATCCTGGTTAGCATACCCACAGAAACCACCAAGTTATTGATGCAATTCATTATTCAATCCTATACAACCCAGTCATGAACACAATATTTCATGGTGGTATGGAAGTAGCTTGAGAATTATTCTTTATAGAAAGGATTATTTTCGGTGAAAAAAATTTGAAAACAACTAAATGCAGCTTAATTCACATAATTCCACATATATCAAATTAATAATTTTATATATGTGAATGCTTTTCTTCAAAGAATTATTTGACAGATAGACTTTTAAAAATAATTACATATTTTACTTACCAGAATTTCTAATCCTGCTGTGCTACTACTACTAAGTGGATGCCTTCTTCTCTATTTGATTTAACCAAAGCCATAGCTACGTTATGGCTACTTTCTAAATATATAACGTACAAAAAAGAAATTTTGAGCCATTTAGGTGGAACCTA
This sequence comes from Dolichotis patagonum, assembly GCA_004027295.1. Lineage (NCBI taxonomy): Eukaryota > Metazoa > Chordata > Mammalia > Rodentia > Caviidae > Dolichotis > Dolichotis patagonum. The sequence goes on from PVJX010042382.1 coordinate 9,574, forward strand.
ATATAAAAATCTCAAGTAATATCCAATTTTAATTTTGAGTAAATGAATATATTTCTATTAGTACCTTAAGAAATTATAAATTAATAACAAAAATAATCTGACAAAACTATCTTTTATATCTTATTTATTGAAAATAATATAGATTAAATAGATTAGCAACTCCACTAGGCAACTTCAGCAGTTCATTAACATTTTTTAATCCCTACAAATGTATGCACAAGGTTACAAAAAGTGTTTTATGTTTTATTTCCTAGGAAGGGAAATTAAATTATGAAGGTACAAAACCAGTATTTGACACATTTACCCTTTTCTATTCTCTTTAACAAATTTTCCCAATCACCTCATGAGTGAGTAATTCATCTCATCCACGAATCACAATCATGAGAGTCTATTCAAAAGGTGCATTTTGCATTGAATGGTGAGTCTACTTTCTCCTCCGCTGTTACTCTATTAGACTGAAAAAAGCTATTACTTGCAATATTAGGCTTGAAACTATGTGAACCTAGACTAAAAGCAAAGGACGTAATTTTATTTTCTCACATGTTAAGCTGATTTTCTCAGTCACAGAGCCAATGTAAAAGCACTACATAATTTTTGTTACAAATGTATTTATTACTGAAATGTATTTCTCAAGATATTAATTATATTCCTCATGTTAGGCTTATTTGGAAATATAATGAATAATTTGAACTACACTTTAGAATTGTTCTTTTCATGTGTATACAATCTTTTAAGTAACATAACATTCTTTTTTAACGTATACTTGACAGTAACAAAAATGAGATTTAAGTGATTAAGAACGAAAAGACTTTATATATTGTCTGAAGAAATCTGCAGAAGATTAATATGTTGTACAAATGTCAAATTCTTTCTTGATATTGAATTATAAAATTTACAAGCAATTACCTTTGAGATATATTGAATTAGGGATATAATTAATCTCTGCATTATTTGTATAGCACCTACATGTGAATTCATGATAACCTCAAACAATTTTATGCCAATAAATTGAACAACCTAGAAGGAATGGATGCATTTCTACAGACATGTAACATACCAAACCTAAATGATAAAGTCTGAAATCTGAAGAGGCAAATAATGAGTAAGAAAATTGAATCAGGAGATAGAAGTCTCTTATCAAAGAAAAGCCTAAAACCAGATGCCCTCATGATGGAAAGCTACCAAACTTTTAAATAAAAAACTAATACATATCTTTCCAAAACTTTCAAAAACCTAAAAGAAGAGAATGTCCTACATCTCATTTTATGAGGTGATCATTACATAAAACTAGACAAGTCACTAAAAGCATATAAAACTACAGCTCAATATCCCTAATCAAAATGGATGCAGGAATCCTAACAAAACACTAGCAAACCATAAAATTAAAACCACAAGAAATCTTAAATAACTAAAGCAAAGTTGAACAAGTACAAAGTTGGAGACATTTCACTATGTGAGCTCAAAATACACAAGGAAGACATAGTAATCACAGCACTATGGTACTGGCACAAAACTGGACACATGAGCCAATAGAACTAAATGGAAAACAGGAAATAAACTCACACAACAGAGTCTACTGATATTCGGTAAAGCAAGTAAGGTTTACATAGAAGACAGGATGATATCTTTACTAACTGTTAGAAGGAAAATGGAATAGCTAAACCCAGAAGAATGAAACTAGATGTGTGTATCTCACCAATTACAAAAAATCAGCTCAAAATTATTTAGAGACTTAAATGAGGAAAGGCTCATCATGCACAATAAATTACCGTTCAATTGGGGTAAAAGCTTCTGTTATGTTGGTTCACAGCTCAATGACTATAGAAAATGGCAATATCCTGTGTATTTCAAAAATTAGAAGGATTTCAAAAATTAGAAGGATCCTGTGTATTTCAAAAATTAAAAGGATTAGTACAGCCACAGAAAAAGATAAATACCTAAAAAGATAGATATGTTTAATCTGATTTAAACATTCTATCATGTATAGACAGAATAAAATATCATATCACTATCTCAAAAATATGCCAAACTGGTATATTTTACTTTAAAAATTAAAATGAAGTGAAATGAAGACATTTCCAGATAAGTAAAAGTTGAGAGAATTTTTCACCAATGCACTTCTCCTATGAAACACTACCAGAGTCCTTCAGTGTGATAGCAGGGGTCTGCACACAACAATCTAATAAATAAAGAACTTAGGTAAATGTAACTACACAGATGAAAACAATTCCATTAATATTACATTTGGGCTTGGAACTCTTCATTTTTCTAGTATTGTGAGACTAATGTAGAAATATAAGAAACAATAATTTTAAGCCGATGTTATCAGGCACATAATCCACAATGTAATTTATAAGAAACTTAAAATAACAAAAGAAAGATTAATATACATAATTTTTAAACAAATCTGTATTATTCAAATTAGACTGGAACCAATTTTGAACAATAATTTTAATCTTCAGAGTAACAACTAAAAATCACTAAAAATATACACAAAAGGGAAGAGAAAGAAATAAAAATGGCACACTGGAAAAACTCATCCAAAGTTAAGGAAGCCATTGCGATATCAGAGACAAAAATGTATATGATAACTAGGAAATGAACAGTAATATCAACAGGAGTACCTTTCATATTAACAGATATTTAAAATGTAAGTGAATGAAATCCTCTATACACAAAGCAAAGACTGGCAGAATAAGTACCAAAAATAACATGGTAGGTAAGTAGGCTACCAACAAGCAAAATTCCAATGCCCACAGGGAAATTTAAAACAATAATTTTTGACAGGAGTAGTAATAAAGCAGAAGATTTCAAAATGTGCGAACCCAAAGCAGTGCCCATGTGGAAAGGTACTGCTGTGAAATGACTCTATCAAAAAAGAGGCACAATCACAAATCAACAACCTATTTTTACACCTTAGAGTAGGAAGAAAAAAGAGCAAACAAAACCCAAGGCTAGCAGAAGGAATAATGTTTTTTGACTGAAGATAAACGGAGATTATACAAATCATAGAATGACTCAATAAAAACAAAAGCTTGTTCCTTGAAGTGATGAAGAAAGATCTAAAAGCCTTATCTAGACTAATAAAACAATATGCACATTATAGAAATCAATAATGAAAGTAGGTATATAATTGCCCATATTATAGAAAAACAAAATGTGTAACGTCTCACCAATGCTCATTTTCTACTAACTATTTATATGGTCTTTATAATTTATAAATTCCTAGAAACACATAAACTTATTAAAGTGATTCAGGAAAACTGAAATTCTATAATAAGTAACGAGTTTAAATCAGCAATATAAATCCCATAACAAAGAAAACTTCAGGACAAATGGGGATCAGCAATAAATCTTGTAAAACATTTAATTAAAAAGATGCATGCAAAATATTAACAAAAATACGTTTCAATAATTTTATAAGGCCTACAATACCAAGATGCAAAGTTAAGTAAAGACACAACTAGGAAAAAACCCTAAAAATTAATGATTTTTGAGTATTGATTTTTAAAACCCAAAGAAACTATTGGTAAACTGAAATAAATGACATACTAAAATAAATAAAGACCATGACCAAGTGTGATTTATTCCAACAATACTGGGGAACCCTTTTTGCAAAGAACAGAAGCAAATATCATATACTATAGTAACAGAATGATGGAAGACAAAATTCAGTTCCTGACGATACAAACATTTGAAATGTTAGAAATAGGTAAAGATATCCTCAATCTTGTGAAGGCCAATTATTAAAACCCATAGGTGACATAATGCTCAATGTTGAAAAGTAATAACCTTTCTTCAAAACAACAGAAGGAGACAGTGATGTTGATCAAGTAGGATTCATTTAGGGATGCAGTGAAGTTTCAATGTACACAGATCAGAAAATATAATATACCACATAAACAAAAATAAGTTCAAAAATCATACAATCAAATCAAGAGATGCAGAAAAAGTTTTGACAGTATCCACTAACCATTATGATAAAATGGCTGAAGAAAATAGGAAAAGGAAGTCTTTATGATAAATGGAGAGAAGCTAAGAGCTTTCCCACTAAAATCAGGAACAAAACAGAATTTCTTATCACTTTTCTGTTTCATGTAGTTCTCAAAACATTAGTTGAAATAGTAAGACAATAACTAAACAGGATGTGGCTAGAGAAAGAAGTTAAATTATCATTATTTGCTGATAACATGATCCACTACATGCAAGATCCAGAAAACTCCACCAAAAGATTTCTAGAAGTAATCCCTAAATCTGCAGTGGAGCAGGATACAAAGTAAACACTCAACCAATAGTGTTTCTGCACAACAATAGCAAACTCACCAAGAGGAAAACTAAAGAAACAATATCCTTTGCAATAGCATAAAGAGAAATGAAATACTTAGGAATTAACCTAACCAAGAAGAAGAGGCCTTTACAATGAAAAACTACAATACTCTAAAAAAGAGTGAACAAGATAACTGAAAATGAAAAGATATCCCTTGTTTCTGTATAAGCATAACCAATATAGTAAAAAAAAATAGTAAAAAAGACCATAGTTTGAAAATTGTTATAGAGATTTAGTATAAT
>PVJX010042383.1:0-14163 GCA_004027295.1 Dolichotis patagonum
AGTAGACATTTTGAAGATATAATTGTAGGTAGAGACTTCATGAACAAAATAGATCTCACGGGGTGTACTACAAAAATCAACAACTGGGATCTCATCTTATCAAAAGCTTTTGCACAAAAAAAGAAATCAACAACAGAGTGAAAAGGCAACCCACAGAGTGGGAAAAAATTTTAGCCATTTGTCCCTCAGACAAAAGACTTGTATCTTTTGAGATACAAAAGACTTGTAACAGATAAAGAATTGAAAAAGTCAATTCCAAATCCAAAGACCCAGTCCAAAAATGGGCAGCTGAGATGAATACACAATTCTCAGATAAAGAAACACAAATGGGAAATAAACGTAGGAAAAAATATTCAGCATCATTGGTTGTGGTGGATTGACGACTGGTGATCAACTCGTAATACCCAGCTGCACTGAATCAGCATGGTGCTGGGTGTGGACAGCCCGTATGAGGATTGTTGCCAACAGCATAAAAAGGAGAACTGTAGAGGAAGAAGTGGTAGTGTTGGTTCTCCTGTTGCCACTGGCTCTCCTGGAGGAGTTTGTTGAAGTTTTTTTCCTCATATAAACTTGGCTGTTCTCATTCTCAGAGGAGCTTGGGACCTTGTAGTTGCTGAGAATGGCTGCGGTTCATTTTGGGGAACTCTGGTCCTTACTTTGAGCATCGCTTCCTGGCTCTGGAGGGGAAGATGTGTGCTGTTCAATTTCCTGGAGAAGCTTGTCACACTGGCTTCCTGATACAAACTCGGCTGTTCTCATTGTTGGAGGACCTTGGGACTTCATCATTGCTGAGGATGGCTGTGGTATTTTTCAGGGGAGACCTGGTCCTTAGTTTGAGTGTCGCTTCCTGGCTCCAGTGCAGAACTCTCAGCCTACTGGCATAGATCCTTCATCCTGCTGACTTCCTGGCTTCCACTGCTGACCTTTGAGCCGTCCCAGCCCAGATCCACAAAACAGATTTGCATGAGACTTTGTCATGGGCTCTAGGTCTTCAGCTGGACTCATGCAGGACATTGCCATCGGACCCAGGCCTTCAGCTGGATTCTTTGGGGTCTTTATGGACAGATTTCCTGCACTTTTTTGTGTTTGATTCTTTGGGTGACTATTATAATTCTATAAATTGGTATCTTGTATTAAAGGGTTTTCCATGAAAACCATAACTATAGCATTGTCATTCAAGAGATGCAGATTAAAACAACACTGAGATTCCATCACATTGCAGAAGGAATGGCGATCATCAAGAAATCAGTAACAAATGCTGGCGAGGGCGTGAGCCAAAAGAAACTCTTCTCCACTGTTGGTGGGAGCATAGACTGGGCAACCATTATGGATATCAGTGCAGAGGTTCCTCAAAAAACTGAGAGTAGAGGTACCATTCAACCCAGATATTTGCTTGCTGGGTCTCTTCCCAGCAGAATTAAAAACATCGTACCATGTGATATATGTGCACCCATGTTTATAGCAGCACAATTTGTAACAGCTAAATCTTGGGAAAAAACCCAAATGCCCATCAACTGTGGAATGAATAAAAAGTGTTTTTATACAATGGAGTACTACTCAGTCATGAAGGATAGACTTGAGACATTTATAGGTAAATGGATGAAACTTGAAACCACACTCATAAGCGAAATAAATCAGACTTGCATCATATTATCTCCCTGGGGTCGAGAAACTGAAAGAGTAAATAAGGACCAGAATATACAATAGATATTGTGAAATAGGAAGAAAGTTTTCAAAAGGAAAGAGGAACTAAGATGGGGAAAAGGGAAAGGAAGGAAAGGAAAAGGAAAAAATAATATAAGATAGTTATACTACTAGTTTCTCTTAATTGGTTAAAAAGAAGGCTTGTGCTAATATTGTGTGGAGAAATTTTTATGCCCATATTTATAGTCTGAGGAACTATTTTGGAGATAACATTACATGATGTATTAGCTATTATTATTTTGTTTCATTTTTCCATAAAATAAAAAAATTGCTCTCTATATGAAAACTATCATCAAGAATGTAGATTTGTTTTGGCGTTCCTGTTTATCATTAGTGTTCTCTTCTATCAAATTCTTTTCTTTTTTACTTCTGTTTAGAAGAAATTATTCCTAAATAGTAAAGTTACATGTCAATTAAAAGCATAGAATTATTTAACATACAAATGAATTTGTACCATTGTCAGAGTGATTTAATAAATGATTTATACCCAGACTCTTACCTTTCTTGAATGTTAGTCTATCTCAAATTATTGAGTGGCTGTATTGAAGAAAGCTTCATTTGGCAAGATCAGATGGTGACAATCGTTGCAAAGAAGAATGCTGAAATAAAGCAAATGCATGAATGATTCAGTTAAATGAACACTTCTTGGGAAAATGGCACCATTTTAAAATTAGCTTCTTAATGATCTTCTGGGGGAAAAAGAAAGCCTTGAGTAACATGATAAAAAATAACTCTAATAAAGCACAGTCACTACTATGTATCATGAAGCAGGTACATGATATTTTACATTCATAGAGGTATGACAAAATACTCTTGTACATTTATAATACTAGAGGATACAATTGAAAAGGCATTATTTTGACTTGATTCTACCTTTTCAACAGAGGATCTAGCGGATGATATGACACAGCTCTGTAAAGAAATCCACTTTCTTAGGATGTCCTTTCACTACTGGCACCGTTTAAGTGTTCACTTAAAGTATTAAAAATTGTTTTTTAAAAACCTGGGATAAAAACAAAACAATAACAACAGAAAAGGACTCGTAGGAAGATCATTGAGAGAAGGCAAGCAAGACTCAACCTAACTAGTATTTTACCAAATCTGTCATGGTTGAATGGTGACAGATCCGCTGAAGAAAGGAGATGCCAAGTAGTGGTACTGCAAAGCTTCGAATCAATCAAAACACCACATCGCATCGTTTTAGAGAGAAGTAGGAGGCAAACATGACTCTAGTAAGCATTTTCACTCCGAATATTATATTACCACAGCAAAGAATGTTTTCTTCCATGAACGTTTATCACAAAAATTTCACAAAAGTATTTGTTTTTATACAAAAGCCATATTGAAAGAAATATTTTGCTCATGGACACAGCCAAAGCTTGGGAAGTAGCCACTCTGAAAAGGTGATTTTTAATACATTTAGTTCTTCGGTAGAGGAGACCTTGCAGGCAAGCCAGCAATATGATGTCCTCTTGGTCCTCCACGGCTTGAAAGATGCTACACCTGAGAGTTCTGCTCAGAAGGTGAGAGTCATAAATAGTCAATTTACATCCGCTGTTCTTGGTCACAAAAGCTCACTGAATGATTTTTAGGGAGGCGAAGCTGTAGATGAAAACTCAGATCTTCAGTGCGAAAATGTGAACCCAAAAGTCTTGCTACATTTGAAAATTATTGTCATGGAATAAACATATTGTCATCCATAGAATTTCAAATACAGTTACTTTCCATTTTAAGGGTCCATTCAGACATACTTTTTCTCTTACTCCTCTATGCAAATTTGTTCCAGTGAGTTAAGGGGGAGCATATATTATCTGTACAAATTTAATTGTAACTGTATATTTTATATGGTTTCTTAACATTTAATAAAACTGTAAGTGTAGAGAAGATAAAACCCATCTGGAATATCTCTTTGGTCATGTATAAGTGATATTAAAATCAATATTTCCCTAAAGGCAAACTTACTGGAGCACTTCCCAAAGGGATTACTCAACCCAGTGATTTTGTGCATGGCTCCGTTACAGCACGGCTCGTTACTGTGCAGCCAAAAAGCCAGCCACAAGCTATTTTAGCCTTGAGCCCGTTATGAACAGTGTTTTGTTCTGACTGGTGGTTGCAGCTCGGGCTGAACCCAGTGATCCAATTCAGTGAGATGCTGGTCTTCCGCTGTGCCTCCTGGGAGCTGTGCGTTAAAATTGCAGGAGGCTACCTGTTCATGCTTCGGGTCAGCTTGGCCATAAATATTGATGCATCCGAACTGATTTTTTATACACTTCTTTAAAAGTATCCCCTGTCTTCTGTAATGAGTTCCACTTCCCCAGTAAATCCCAGGGTTTCTCATCTCGCTAAATTCATATATCCACTGTAATTTTGTTCTGTATACACCCTGATCTTCTCTTACGGGAGTCAAATCATAATTTTATTTGGAGGAGAAAGATTTTATTTGAAAAAAATAAATCCTCTGTTTTTCAAGAGGAATAAACAAGATTTTGTTGTTTTTAAATAATTTAGACTCTTTTAGCATGGATTCTGCTTTTCCACCCTAGTGGAATTTTGTTATTTTGTATTCTTCGCTGCTATTGTCATGAGTCCTGTCAAAGTAACATAGTATTTCTGAGTACTGCATGAACAATGCAGGCAATAGTGTGCTAGGCATTGGAAGGCAGGTTTTATTTTGATTAAAAATAATAGGAACATATTGTAGTTTCTGAATTATGAAGGTGACATAATTCTGTTAGAACAGTGATCTCCAATCTTTTTGACATCAGGTACTGGTTTTATGGAAGACAATTTTTCCATGGATGGGAAGGGAGATGGTTTGGGGGACAACTCAAGGGCATTGCATCTATTATGTAATTTTCTGTTATTATTACATCATAATATGTGATGAAATAATTATAAAACTCATAACGTAGAATCAGTGAGAGCCCTGAGCTTCAATTAGTCTCAGGCAGAGGTGATGGGGCACAGTGATGCCAGAAGTGTGTTGCTTCTGTTTGGTCTACTCTGTAACCTCCTTTTGGTCACTCTCCTCCTATAGGATGTCACAAGTGGAAACAGGCTTTTCAGTGCTTTTGTGGCATCTCAGGATACTGACTTTAATCCACAACACCTGGGGATTTGAATTGTCTCAAACATGCTTTTAAGAATGTTGTTATTTGTGACCTCAAGCAATTGATCTTTTTCTGGTACAAAGTTGATTTACTTGGCTTACTCACAGGTGGGTTGTGGATTCATTCCTTCCCAGTTTAGGGGTATTTTGTGATTTTGAATAATACTCAAATTCTTTTGAAAGCTGAAACAGGTGATCATGTACAAACTGGGAGAAATGAGGCCCTGTCTTACTCTCTTTTAAAATCTCTACTAATGTTTGAAACATGTCAAAAATTCCAATGTTTACTTTCAACCCCATAATTCCAGTGTGGCTTTCTATGCAGATACTTTACTTGTTGTCTTGAACACAGTTATTCTACTCTGAAATGATGGATTGATTTTATTGAGCAAGTTGAATATGTCAGACAAGAAAGCAAATTTTGTGACCCATTCTGTATCACTGAAATGTACTGCCAGCCATGACTGTTTTTCTAAAATAAATTTCTGGAGTGACTCACATAACTCAAACACTGACCAGTAAAGCCATCTCAGTTCTGTGTATGAGAAGATATGTGTGCTCTGAATTCATCTTTCACAGGGCTGCATGAATTAAAGGCATGTACTTCAATGTGGTTGATACTTGTAATCACATCCTGGGTTCAAATGACAGCATTTCTCTATGGAGAATATATTATGTACAATCACTTTTAGATACAACTACTTTTACCATGTATTGAAACCAGAAAATAATCCAGCCATAAGAGTTGCTGGTACATACACCAACAGAAAACAACCAGTTCAGTTTCATGATATGTAGTCATTCAAAGACTCGAATATTTCTGCAGCCATGACAATGGGTGGATACTATGTATCCTTGTGCAGATCCTCCTGAAAAAATATTAAGCAGTAACAAACATTGTTGCTTTGCAACCAACACTGTCAGACTTGTCAGTTTGGATTGTGTGCCATGGTGACTCATTAATTATCTGTAAAATTGTGCCTCAGTATCCTCTCCTATTGCATTAGTTTGTTTAGTTATGGTGCTATCTGAAGAGAAATATCGACCACTTTTTGAACTGCATCCTCCCTGAAAAGTTTATGACAAAATCCACAGCAGCAAGCAAGATCAACTTGTCACCAATAGTAAAAGGCTTCCTAGCTTTAGCTGTATGATGATCTTAGAGTCATGTTCTCAGTGGAGACACATTTGATATATTGGTGACCTTTAATGATTTCTTTTCTTTGTGTTCATGTGCTTTTTCTTTTAAAAAACTCTGAAGACATCTTTTAATGCAGCTTCTTGGTCTCGATGTAGTGAAGCAGTTTTGAATGTTTTCTGACTTTGTTGAATAGACAGTTGCTACATATTAGACAAATTAGACTTGCAGAAGGTGACTCACTGTTGCAGTGAATCTTTAAGTAGGGTTCTTGGCATTTTTTAAAATGCAGCATGCTTTTTGTCCAGAGTTTTAGCCTTTGACTGTCTCATCATTGGATTTTTCCTGCTTTTCAAAGAAACTCTCTGTGACATTTTATTTTTACTCATTTTGCCTAAGGTTATCTTGTAAACTTACCAAAACAGTAGAGATGAAGGTGGAAGTGGTAAATAAAATAACAGGCAGGCCCAAAAGGACTAAACTAAGTATGGATTCTGACTTAAAACCTACCACCAGATGCAGTTGCACAGCTGAAGTACATCCAATTATCCATTTTACTTACGACCTTAATATTATTTTTTACTTTAAAGAATCTTCAATAGATGTAATACTCTTGCTTTTTGAGTATGTAAAGCCCGTTACCAGATGCAACTTAATTATCATTTGTCACTCACTGATAAGGTTTTGACATGAGTCTGCAACTAATTGATTTATCTTGGTCTCTGTGCAGCCAGACATCTCTGTTATGTTAGTCTATGTGCGAAGCTGCTCCCTGTGCTAGTATCACAGCCTCAGCTCCACCTCAAAGCACCAGGCATTAGATTCTCATAAGAAGTGTGTAGCTCAGATCTCTCCCCTGCATAGTTCATAGTGGATTCTTGTTCCTATGAAAATCTAATGCCACCGCTGATCTGACGGGAAGTAGGAGCAGGTGTGATGGAGAAAATTAAAATTCTAGATAAAAATCTTCCCGGGATGCCTGCCAAGACCAAGTGGACATGTGCAGCAGGTCTGATAACAGAATGCTTCTTCTTTTATGTAAACCCCTTCCTTTATGTCTTTGCTGCCCCGTGTAAGTGATGGCCTTACAATGTAACTTAAAATGTAACAGGACATTGCTTCCTATGTATAACCCATGCTTTGTATAACTGATGGACTTATGATGTAACCTGAAATGTTTAAACTCCTTTGGCAACTCAGGATGTCACACAACCCTCCAGTCATATTGCCTAATCTGCCTTTGTACCCGCTTGCTTACCTTTCCTTTAAAATCCCTGAACCCCACCAAGGCAGGGCTCTGGCTCTTCAGGAGGGATCCTAGTCAGAAGCCCACGAGTGTAATAAACAGCCTTCTTGAAAAGAAAGAAGCAGTGTAATAAACAGCCTCCTTGAAAAGAAAGAACATATATATTTATATATTCCTTCTTTCTTTTCATTATATGAAAAGAATTATATTAGAGAATTATGCTACTAAACTCTTAGCCATCAAAAAGAATGGTCTGTGCTTTCATTGATTGACCATTTTTTCATGCCTATATTTTGTAATTTGAGTAATAACAATGCACAATATATTAACCATTGTTAATCTCCTATTATGTTGTTTTGAAATTCTGCATCACCATTTTTATTCTTTTTTACATTTTAAAATATAAAAATAAAATAAACTGCCTCCTTAACCTCCCTGGTGCTGTTTCTTCTCGTGTTGGGTCTGTTTGGGGGAACAGTGGTAATTCTAGTGATGGGGAGTGGCTGCCAATACAGATGGAATTTTGCTTGCCAGCTTGCTGTTTATCTCATGTTTTGTGGACCTGTTTCCAACAGATCATGGACTGGTGCCAATTCATGGCTTGGGGTTTGGGGACTCCTGCCTTAGAAAGTTTTAGATGACTGTACTGTGTGGAGAAAATGTATAGAAAGAGAATATACTGGTAAAAGGAAATTTTAAAATTAATTTAAAATCTGTTTAGTGAGTTTCCTAAGACATCTTAAATTTGCTATTTTGGTTTATTATATGTTCAATTTTCTTTTGACTACAGACACTTATTAGACTTGCATATTTCAAAGTGTGATGATCTGGACTTTTTCTTGAGACTCTATAATTGCCAATATTAATGTCTAACACTCTATACTTACCAGCTTTTTAGCTGTATACTTATAGTCTTATTGTTATTTTTTATTTTAAAAGGTTCTTGAATAGATAAATTACCTTTACTTTGTGAGTATACTTCTAGAAATGTTTGAGACCATCAAGAAAATGTGTTAAGACAAGGTAAATTTGCTGAAGTAATGAACAGTTGCAAACTCTCAATTCTTTTTCATCATGAAGTTAATTCCCAGTAAATATTTATTTATCCTAAATATTTATTGTGCCTCAGTGACTTATTGTAGTGAACTGGATTCTTCATTTCTCTATGTGCCTCCATCCTTAATGAGGTAAGAGGAAAGTAACTTTGTGAATTAAATATTGTACCTGGAAACTTCTGTGCCAAGGGATATATGTAATTTTAAATAATGGTTTGTTGGTGAAAAGATATCAACCTTGCTATGCCTCACTTCAAAGTAGAGGGGAAGGGATATACCAATATATTTTCAGAATAAGAGACAACAGGATGTGTGTGAATAGGTCTAATTCTAATGAAGACATGACCCCTTTTTAAAGTACCCATGAGTATGGGTTAGAAAGAATAATATCTTTTAAATGAAAGTATTTACGGAGAACTATTTCATCCACTTCTTAGGTCCACAGACTCACAGGACCAAAGCAAATTAGAATTTTAATATACATGGACAAAAGTGACCCTAATGTGACTGGAATATGAATCTCCATTATGAACTAGTAACTTCGAGGAAAGCTTATAAAAAAATCTTGCCACAGAATTTGGTATTGGATTAATACTTGCGTTCTGCTCATTCGAGTGCGAAGAGGCCAGTATCTTTTATATGTGAACTTTAGTTTATGGAACTATGTAATATAATGTGTAAATAATCACAAGTATAGGTTATCTAAATAGATGCTGTTTGTGCCTACATACACAGATCCTATTCCTTAGCTAACAACAGAAGGAGAACAAACAATGGTACTGACCCATGACGATTCAGGATCTCTGACATTCAGCCTACATCCTGGATGATCTCAGAGGAATAGTTTGTAGGGATGTTGCAGGTTTTTTGGAGCCAGTGTCTTACTATGTCACCCAGGTTGGTTTTGAGCTGATGGTTCTTTTACCTCAAACTTTCAAGTGCTGGAATGAGAGGTACGTGACACCACCCCTGGCTGATTTATACAGTTTTAAGTCAGAGTTTTGGAGTATTAGAATCTAGGAACCACATGCAAATTTATTCCATAACTTTTTGGGCATAGGCAATACTAGATTTACTACTCCTCTGTAAATCTTGAATTTTTATCTGCTCTATTTTGACATTTTAAATCTCATGAAAAAACATGTGGCATGATGAAGTTAAAGTGTGGTCCATAGGGGCTGTCCTGGAGGACAACCCAAGTGGAAGACTTTGGACTCTGTCTTCAGCCTCAACCCTGGGGCTCTAGTTGGCATTATGTTCTTCACCTCTGTGTCTTCAGGAGGAGTTCCTTCACAGGAAAGACCCTGAAACCCACAGTGAACAGCCCAAACAAGTTCAAGTCTCTGCTAGTTGGTATGAAGAAGTATAAACTTGTGGTTTCAGCAATTGTTCACATATAGAATTTTTTTTTTGTTACCAGGAAGCATATACTATCTGTCTGTCTGTCTATCTATCTATCTATCTATCTATCTATCTATCATCATCTATCTATCTATCATCTATCTATGTAAATACATTGCAAAATACACTTTATTCCTTTGATATAATCTAGGATTTTTTGGGGGGGATACTGGAGATCAAACTCATGACCTCGCACTTGCCAGGCAGGTGCTTGTGCTGCGGAGTTAAATCTCTCACCATAACTTAGGATGTTTTAAAACATATGTCTGTATTTTAAATTTCAGATGTTGAGATTAGAGATGTCAAGAATTATTGTGTGGTTTGGAAAGGAAAATATAGTCCTTCAGGTGGCATATAGAAGTAGCAATTGTGTTATTCTTGCTCTAATGTCAGTACATCAATACTAATGATGCGAATCAGTGTGTGAATCACTGTATATTGTTACCAGCCATTACCTTGATGATACTTGTAATAATCATGACAGTAGACATGTAATTAATTAATTAATAGACATGTAATTAATAGACAGTAATTGCGTGGGCTACTATGTGCTTGTGAATCTTAAAATAATTTTATGTTAAGTTTTAGAAACAAATTGATGGGTAAAATTGTGAGTCAGTAGCTGTTTAGGATATAAAATTAAGTGTTTTTGGGTAATGTTCTTGATTTCAGATTCCCTATGTGGCATGACTAACATGTTCAAAGTACCAAGTAATTAGTGGACAAAGCAATCTCAAACCTCTTGAAAGTTTCAAAACGTCAGTGATACCAACAAGCACCTAATTGATTCCTACATTGTTTATATGGGAACTGGTTAACTCAGACTTCAAAAATTTAAATATGTAGCATTACTTTTAAGATTCTTGGGATTCTTTATAAAGGACTTGAGAAGATGATACTTATTAAGAATATTTCATTAACTTATAATCAAATAAGATGTATATCCTTCTATAGGAACTCACCATACAGTGGTGACTATCAAATAATACCTATTTTTGGGGTGTGTGTGTGTGTGTGTGTGAGAGAGAGAGAGAGAGAGAGAGAGAAGGTTATATAACAATATAAAAACTGGTTTTTCTTCTTGAGTTTTTACATTGCAAAATATATTACTTTTTTCAATATTTTTCAGGCAGCCTGTCCAGTATGGTCTTATTTTAGTTCTGCTATTTCTAGACTAGAGGACCCATCTCAAGGGGTTTCCTGGTTGTAAACCCAGCCTTTACTCTCTTTGTATGCCTTTTTCTAGTCTTATTCATTTCTTTCAATATATAATGCTTTCCTGGGAAGTTGTTTCACTTTTCAATTCACTGAAGTTACATAGTTTATAATAATCAATTGGGAGACTTAGATTAATGCAGTTCTACTATCTTTTGTTCCTATATAAGCAAACCGAACCCTATCTCAATGTGAATGTATTTACCAATCATAAACATCCTACTAATATCTAACTGGAATTGCTCGTCTGGAATAAATTCTTTTACTTTCTTCTGTGTTCATCCTGTGAATATTTTCCTGAACTTCTGTGGTCTGGTATTGCCTAACTCTTGACTGGCTGCTTACTCAAATTCCTTAATATTTTATGTGCCTCAGTTTATCTTTTAATACTTATATGACTGCAACTCAATGAGCTTTAATGTTGCAGATCAACCTGGGGTAGAGGTGGTGACACAGCAGGGTAGACTAAGCACATTTTAGTGCTGAGAATAGGGCTCTTATCCTTGTCTTATACACACAAATTCAGTTGGAATAAGAAGGGAAGAGAGACAAGGATTTGGAGGCATTGTAGGCATAGTCAGGGCAACCAAGACTTTGTGAAATCAGATGGTTCAAAACAGGGATGCAGTAGGTCATGCGTCTTTTCCTCACACTGACAATTGAGAAAATGCATCATCTTACTTTACCATATACAGTAATACTTCGTTTCATGAATGCTTCTGTTTACACACAATTTGGTTCTTGAACAAAAGCATTTAGCAAAATTTGACTTCCATTTGCAAATGCAGCCCTGGGGGATAAACATGACCATGCCATCATGTTCAAAATCATAAAATTAAGTTCATAAACTGAGGAATAACTGCACATGAAGCCCAAGTCAATCTATCCACATTGAAGGGCAGTGTTACGCAGGTGAACAAAAAAGAAGAATCTTCTCCATTTACTTGAATTCTGTAGTTACTGAAGGCAAATATGTATCTTAGGTCATGAATTTTGCAGGTAATTTCTTCAATTCATCATTTTAAATTTCCCAAAAGTTTTTCACAACTATAACTATGGAAAAATATAAAGGTAATAGATATGTGCATTAGGGACTCAAAATTTTTAAAATGTATGTTTTGTTATTCAGGCTGCCACCTGAGCTCCTCTGGGAATATTATGATTCTGTATATACCCTGAACACATAGTGATTTGCTTATTGTCATTGGCACTACTTCTGATATTTGATGTACATTTTGGGGAATCCCTTTCACATTTAGGAAGATTATTGGTCACTGACAAGGAGATAATATTTATGTTCTTTGAGATTTTTTTTAATCTCATCTTTTTTTCTCTTGCAGTAGTATTGCCCAGATGGAGCTATGCTATCATCAATACCTAGGCCAATCTCCATTAACCTTGGAAATTAAGAGGAGAGATATTGTTAGTAACATAAATGTGCTTGTTGGCACTTGCGTATTAACCAGCTGGGGATTTTTAATGTTTCTAATGAGGTACTGAAGTGATGTTATGGAAACTCAGATGAATGTGGGGAATGGTTCCATGTTTCGATTCTTTGCCACCCCACAGCTCCTCCAGTGTGGAGAATTCTGTGATTCTGCTTGCGCTGTGCTTTGCGTTTGCCTCCAACTCACTGATTGTACAAGGTGTATGTGATTTGGGAAGGAGCTGGAAGTTAGTATTTTGATTTGGAACTTTGTGTTTGGCAGCTAAATCTGGGAATGCAAAGAGAAGGCAGATTTCTCAAGTTGTTTATCCAGTTGGCTCCTCATAAGCTGTACACATTCAACAGATGCGGAGCCGGGGAATATGGCAGTGATTTCCATGCAAACTGACTATTCCTCCAGGAATAATAGATGCTTGAATCTAATAAATATCAAATTACTCCCACTGGAGGCTTTAAAAAGCCTCAAGGGAATCAAACTAAATTAAAAATAATACCTCAGCCCCAAGCCTACTTTTTCAGTAACATGTTTTCTAGTGCTTTTCTCTTGATACCTGGTACTAGTTTTTCTGATTACCACCTGCTATGACAAATTAGCTGGAGAAAAGAGTGCCAGGTCAGGCCTCATCAGACTAATTTATCTATCATTCAAAATAACACCAGGCCTTTGAGAAATAA
The DNA here is from genome assembly GCA_004027295.1 of Dolichotis patagonum. Classification (NCBI taxonomy): domain Eukaryota; kingdom Metazoa; phylum Chordata; class Mammalia; order Rodentia; family Caviidae; genus Dolichotis; species Dolichotis patagonum. The sequence goes on from PVJX010042383.1 coordinate 12,991, forward strand.
TTCATGTTCAGACACCAAGGAATGACACCAAACCAAAAGGGCAGAGTAAGCACAACATCTAGGCTCCTAATTACCTCTAGTAATGCACATATTGATTCATGTCTCTTACAAGTTCTGCCTTGTCATGGCCTATCTCCAGATATTATTTTCTCTCTGGTTTCTAATTCTAATTTTACACCAGGTTGCTGAATTTTCTTCATTTCCTCATGAGTCCTGCTGCCTTTCACCACTAAGCTCTCATCCCACCATCTCTGCTAAATCCAGTGTACTGAGAAGAAGATGCTTCATCACCCACCTGAGCTTTTCTAGTTTGCACCATTAATGACTTTAAAGGACACGGACAAAGAGAAACTCTTCAAGGAACAATGGACACTATTGGCAGCACTGTGTTGTTGGAATAGACACAAATAATTTTTCCTAATATTAATCAGCTACATAATCAATCTACTTTGTAGGTTTCTGACAGAATCATTAACCTTGAGTTTTCTGTTGCTCAATTCTTTTGTAAAGCTCACTTAGAAGAATAATATTCATAGTAATAGAGGCAGACTATTTCTCTTGATAAATGTTACCTGTGTATCCAGTCACATTATCAGAGAGCAATGAATAGATGTAAGTGAATTATACTTGGATGCAGCATGTGAAACTCCACCTTTTATGAAGCACTTATAAATGAGTGGCTACATTTATTAAGGGGATGTTAAACATGATTTATACTTGATGACCAAGCAGTTTCACTCTTAGATATATAACCAAATAAAGTGGAAATATCTTATACAAGAGACCTGCACACAATATTCACAGTACCACTATTCATAATAGCATCTGTCCAGCCCCAATAACCAAAGCATCCTTAATGGGAGAGATAATGAGTGATCTGTATTAGTCACACATAGAAGGTTATAAGATAATCAAGACAAGTAAATTACAGAAACTTACAACCCCTTGCTTCTCATTAGAAGGAACTGACACTGTGAAAATGGGTATACTCCCAAAGCTGTTATAGAGATTTAATTCAATCCCAATCAAAATGCCACTAGCATACCTCACAGATCTAGAGAAAACACTCCTAAAATTCATCTGGAACCAGAAGAGACCTAGAATAGCAAAGGCAATCCTAGGCAACAAAGGCAAGGCAGGAAGCATCACAATCCTCAATTTAAAATTACACTA
>PVJX010042384.1:0-14167 GCA_004027295.1 Dolichotis patagonum
GGGCAACTCTTGTTTCCTTGGTTCCTTGACCTTCTGTCCTGATTGATATCACGCCATCAAGCTTCACAAGCCCAGTGGCTCCTGGGTGGGATCCTTACCCCTGGCTTTTCCAAACTCCTGTCCCACCTCTAGTCCTTCACAGCCAGCTCTGAGACAAGAAATACCACTTTCTTGGTTCTGTGACCACGAGGGTTCTGGCTGCATGGAAAAAACAGGTGGGGTGAGAGATCTCAGAGTGTCCTGGGCTAGATGAAGGCTGGCTGCTCTCTACCCTGGAGGGACACCAACACAGCTGTCCTGCTCTATCCTGCCCTGTGGTATGGGCCTAGTTGTTGCCTTCCACTCCTCCCAACCTACTCCAGGGCATCAGGGGTGCAAGTGGAGTGAGCATGGAGCAACAGTGGGTAAAACTGACTCTCCCTATAGGTGTAACTTGCTTTCTCCACACTCCTGCAAGACAGACTTGGTGGGCCTAGTTAGTAGGAGCCTCTGGCACAGAGTTGTCAATGCTCATGCTTAATGGAGGGCAAAGTTTGCTGAGAGACTGATTAATTCACTGAATGTTTTCTTAAAGCAATAAAGAAGAGAGAACTGACCCCACTCCAGGGTGACCCAAGGTGGGGTTCTGTATAGTGTTGTCCCTTGCTGGTCACTCATAGGCATAACTGCATACAGCTCTGACCTTACCCACCATTCCTCATCCCCGGGGTGTGGGGTGAGCCTCGGGCAGAAGGTTCAAGGTTAGCTTCTGTCCTGGTGACTAATGTAGCCTTCACTCCCCCTGTCTCTTGGAGACTGGTTTCTTACTCATGTTGCTCTTTCTGAAGTCCCATCTGCCATGGGGAAGATGCCTCCCAATAGCTCTCCAAGAGCTTGGTACCCTCTGCCTTTCTTTTCCAGGTGTTACCTTGTACCAGGCATCTCCTCTGCTTATGGAGTCCAGCTGCTGGCTCCATAACCAGCTCTAGCACTTTGGGCAGAATGATACTTCTTTCTCTTTCTGCTGAGGCTTGGGTACCTGTAGGGACACACACACACACACACACACACACACACACACAGCAGCCACATATGTGCAAATCTGAGTGTGTAAGCCAGCGATGACCCAGAATCTGTTCATACTGGCTTGTAAGAGCTGATTGTTACAAGTTTAGAAAACTTGTGAGACAGGTGTTAAACTGTTGGCAGGTTGAAATAAGCTACGGCAGGAGTATTTACACTATGACAATTGATAAATGCTACAAATCAGCTCCCCCCAGCAGGTTTCCCAGCACACTACTGGACTAAGTTCATACTCATGTTCCGGGCACTCCTTTACTGTGGGATCAGGAGCAGCTGGGTAAATACTGTCTCCTTCCAGTCTTCAGACAAGTTGGAACTGTGTTCTGAACAGCTCTCCTCCTTCAAGGGTCCCACCAGAGCCAAGCCCCAGTGCCTGGAGCAGTGGCTGGTCAGATAACACACGCTTGTATTGGATCTGCATCCTTCTTAGCTTCTCCCCAGCTCTCACTTCTATTCCCTGGGAACCTCCCTTTGCAAATAAGCTTACTTACGTGCAAACCTTTGCCTCAGACTTTTTCATGGCTCAGGGTACAAGCTAGAATTATTGTTTAAGAATAGGTTATGCTTGCTTGCCTGGCCCAGAATGTACCATTTCTGTGCTTTTATTCCTATGGTTTTTATTTCTGTGTCTAATTGTGGCATATTTTTGCAAAAGAGAGACTTTCCAAAGCAATAGCTTTTGCCTTGGGATACTTTCTGTAGAAGTGGAAAGAATTTTAAAATATTCCATTGATTTAGGCAGCAAAAGAAACATCTTCTGGCCTAAGTGGTCTCTCCAAGTCTGTGGTCTGTTATTCTAACAACTTGTCTCCTTGATTAACTGAGTTCCATTTGCAAGTATAACCACCACCTGTGTCTTCTCATGATTGGATTTCTCCCTTGTGTCTCCAGTCACAGCTGTCCAGGAACTTTAAAACTGGAGGTTCCATCCTTAAAACATCTACTCAACTCCCCCCCAAACAGATTTTGTATGCTTAATCATGTTTCCAATTTCTAATCCAAACTATCTGCTCTAATCTGCTTCAAATTTTGCCCACTGGTAGCTGGTCTGTGACTTAATATCCCTTATTTTATGGATATACCACATTTTGTTAATTTTTTTATTTTTAAAAAGCAAAACAGAAAAAAAGGGTAGAAATAATACAGAATTTAAAAATAACAGTAGGAAATTAACACTAGTTAACATATTACATATTGTTATCTTAGAAGTAGTTGTTCAAGTAACAAAATCCCATTTTTAGCACAGTCTCTTGGGTCATACTTGGCTGAGTTGGTTGGGTGATGGTTGGAGTTAACTTCTACTTACCTGGGTCATGGACAGCAGCTCTTGTGCTTACCTCATTAAAGTGATCATGCCCCCGAAAAGGGACAAGAGGGAAGAGAATTGGGCATTTCTGCCTTCTCTGTCTCTCTATGAGTGTCCGCCTTGGGAGCAAGGAAAAGCATTTCCCAATCAGTCTCATTTGGTCTACACAGCTCCATGAGATCTGTGCTCCTTGTCATCAGACCTCGATGGGAGTGATAGGAAACATGGAGACAGAAGAAGAATCATCATCAGGACCCTGGACAGGCACATGAAAGAGAAAAGCCATGGCAATGGTCAAAAGAAGGATCCTCCGTAGGAGTGCCAGGCTGGCTCTCTGAGATCTCACTGGAATACCTGGGGAGTTGATACCATCAGGAACCTCCCAGATACTCCCCACTAGTCCTCCCAGGGGTCCTCAGAACCCTGCTCATGTTCTGGATGCAAGATTCTTGTATTCCATCTCCTGAACTACAGAAAGAATGGCAGTGCATGGGGCTGGGTTCTCTTCACTGTCAACCCATAGGTAGAGTGGCTTATTTTTGCAGAGCCCAAAGGGAGGCCATAAACAAGAGAACCAAAGTTCTGAGACCCAGTTCCTGCTGCTTCTCTCTGTAAGGAACCAACATAGCAGGATCCTTATGAACCTGAAGGACATATTCTCTATATCTTAGTCCTCTGCCCTTTGAGACCCATGATAGAGACAAACTAAATGCTTCCAATAATCCATGTGCTGCTGAACATTCTTCAGTCTTCCATGCAATCAGGTTGTGGCAATGTGAGTGATTCTACCCAACGAGATGTGGGCTGACCTGACGTAAGTGACTTCTAGGACGGCTCTTGAAAACATTATGTGAACATATTCGGCCCTCTATTTTCTGTTTGGCAGCAATAATAGAGGCTGCAATCTAAGTATGACAACATTACATGACAGAGGAGCTTGAATTCCTGAGTCACCACTGGAGGAGAACCACTTGAAAGAGCCATTGGAGAGCCATTGGAGAGCCATTTTATCCTCTTGATTTGGCCTTTGCTCCCTGATGTTACATATCATTAATTACATTACATGTCATAGTAGACTTTGAAGGTATAATTAAGATTATTAGATGATCGTAGATAGCATGGTTATCCTGTAAACCCAATGTAATCACATGAATCTTTCAAAGAAAAAGTCAGAGAGCTTTGAAGGGTAAGAATTTGACACACCACTGCTCACTTTGTAGGTGGAAGAGGCCATAAGCCAAGGAATGGAGACAACATCTAGAAGCTGAAAACAACCCTTGGTTAAGAAGTAGCAAGGACGTGGGGGCTCCAGTTCTGTTCTGCCAACAACCTGAGTAAGCTTGACTCTTCCTAGAGGCTTCTGGTAAAAGCTCTGTTAGCAGATACCTTGATTTTCTTTCTGTGATACCCTAAACCACTGGTGGTGAACCTATGGAACACATGCTGCAGTGGGCTATTTGTTATCATTGAAAGCTCTAAACAGTTCATCACCACTGCCCTAAGCAGAGGACTCAGTCAAATCCCATCCTAGACTATTATAAGATAACAAATGAGTATTGTTTTAAAAGCCAACAGCAATATGATTAGCAGTAGTATACTAATACAACCATGTAGGATTTTATAGGCATAAAAAATCCTGTAATCTACCGAGATTTTAGAGCTTATCTCTTACAGCAGCTAATGATGCCCACTCTGACTAATACAGGTTCTGTTAGCGACCAGTGTGCAGAATGGAGAAGAGATTGAGTTCTAAGTTAGAGCTTATTTAAATCTACTGGAGAGTCAATAGACTCAAATGGGGGCTTTCACAGTCTTTTTTCCATTGTTATAACAAAATACCTGAGGCTGGGAACCTTATAAAGAATAGGGGTGGTTTATGTAATGCACAGATTTGCAGGCTGAAAGTCCAAATAGAATGGTGCTGGTTCTGGCAAGAGCTCTCTTGGCTGCATTATATCATGGCAGGTGGCATCCTGGTGAGAGCATCTACCAAAGGGAGACATCACACGGCGAGAGAGGAAGCCAGAGCTGGTAGAGGCCAGATTTGCTACTTGACAGCAACCCACTCTTTTGGGAACTAACTGAGATACCATGAGAACTAAATCTCATTTAAGATTAGGTCCCCCGATGACTTAACATCTTCCATTAGACCCCACTTCAACACCACCCCCCTGAGGACCAAGTCTCCAGCACATGAATCCTTGGGGGCCAACCCACACCCAAATCATAGCAGGCGCTCAGAGAGAAGTGAAGCTGAGGTCTCATGAGTCTTGGGAAGCAGGAAAGTGGCCCAAGAAGAAAATCTAGAAGAGGGAGAGGTGGGTGTTCAAGATCACACAACAAAATATTAGGAAAGCAGAGGCCAGGACTCAGGCCTCCTGCAGCCAGGCCCGGGATCTTTGACCAAGCAAAAGTGTGTGTGAAACTTTGCTTCCTTGTGCATGGCATGCAGGATTCTTTTTCTCCAGCCCCTGGGTCTGAAGGGTTAACGCTACTCTGCTCAGGAAGCTGAGAAGTGCAGCCTCTCCGCTTTGGTAATTGAAATCAATTTCTCAGCCTTATCTTTAGGAAACCTATATAGTCTAGACTGTAATCTGAAAGCTTGGGCTCAGGCAACTTTTAAATGGAAACCCCTCTGCAAGGGCAGGTGGGGGGAAAGGAAGAAAGGAACAAGCAGCTCACCTCTTTCCGCAATTTCTCAAGGAGCACATGAGTGTGTAGGGATGTCTCTTTTTTTCCTCAGGGTATTTGCCTTCTGAGTATGTGAGATTGTATTTGAGGATGTCTGAGGGTATGTGTGGGTGCAGATGGCGTGTGGTGAGGTTGGAATGTGTTAGCGTGCATGTGTTGGGATGGGGGAGAGTGTATGTGTATATATGTGTGCATCCTCATGTGTGTATGTGTGTGTGACAGGACATGGTGAAGGCCTTCTTTCTGTGTTTGTTTTTGCCTCTGATCCTGTAAGTGCTTGGATGAGGGAGGTGGGTGAGAGCGTGTTATGAGAGTAAATATGTGTGTGTAGCTACCTGAGTAAATTCATGGCCTTGTAAATATGTTTGAGATCAGAGCATTGATGCATATTTATGTGTCTCATTTTGAGCCAATGGTGCCTCATCTCTCAATGCTCTTGGGCCTCAGAATAGTCCTATTATGTATTGAGTGGCCTTACAGATATGCCTCTTACCCACCAAACCTTTCTCCTAACTGCCCAGGTTTCCCTGTGCACCCAGAAAAGACATGCCCTCCACTCGCTACCCTGGAGAGGCTTCTCAGCATTTCCCCCTTCCTGGACGTTGCTCAGGTTCCCTCGGGACAGTGCCTCTTTAAGGGATGTGTGCAGGGAACCTAGGTCGGCTCAATTCATAGACCTGGGCACATTCAGCACCCTGCATTGGTCCCTAGGAAGGCAGGGAGCAAAGATGCAGCATTTGACAGCCTCTCCTTACAGGCTTAGGGGGAGGTCCCCTACGCTACTCGGTGACCCAGCAGGTAGATTCTCTCTTGTCAAAGCTGTGCTTCTATACACAGAGACCCATGGAGATGATGGCAGCCCCCCTCCCCCAGTCCCCTGATCCCATCCCAGCAGAGGGTCCCCCACCCTTCTGAAGTCCCATGGATTTCTCATTGGAAGTCAGTCAGCCTTGAAATCCCTGCCAGTGATTGCAGGGTGGTTCTGGGTCTGGTAATCAATGCCAGATGCTCAGCTGCCCAGGGTGGGGTGGCAGAGGTGCACTTTTCCTGGGCTCCAGGATAGCCTGGAAGAGGCATGAGGAGGGCCTGGCCCGGGGATGGTCTCATCCCACTTGAGGTTCATGCTCTTCAGCTCAGATAGGGGAGAGACCCAGGGTTGCTGGTGTTAGAGTACTTGTCTCCCAGGAAGGGGTGGGGACAGTGAGTAGCTGTGGCGGAAGAAAGGACAAGCATTTGACTGGCTTGAGGACAAAGGAAAAGCTTGTGGGTTTGTAAGAAGCATTGTGGGTGGAGGTGGAGGCAGCATAGGAGTGGGCAAGCCAATCTTGGGTCTGTGACAAATTAGCATCAGCTATAGAGTATCTGAGATTGGCACCTCTAACGTGTTCAGTTCTCAATTAGGACATCTGGGGACTGATCCAGGGCTAAGTGATAACAGGTGTGGTGGTGTCGGGGCTGGCAGCAGTGGTGATAGGTTTAGTATTAGTGGTGATACTGAGGTGAACTGTGGTATGGGGGAGTATGCTGCGGTCAGAGGTGATACGAGGAAAGGAGTAGTGATGGTTATGGTGGAGTTAGACGTGATAGTGTTGATGGTCTGGGGAGTAGTGAGGTGGATGTGGGCTGTGATGAAAGTGACAGTTTTGTCAGTGGTGATGTGAGAGGCGATGAAGGTGATATAATTGTAATGTGACAGTGGTGATGGACGGTGTAACAGGGTGGTGAGGACTTTTGTAAAGGTAATAGTCAGCAGGGTGCAGACAGGGTTGTATGAGATCCACAGGATGGGTTGAAGAAGTGAAGGAAGGAGCTGGGTGCAGAAGCAAGGCTGCAAAGAACAGTCAAGGTGGACATGGTGGGAACCAGATGAGCTGCTCATAGTGGGAGCAGATACTGTAAGGGGCCAGCGGTTAAAGCCAGGCAGAAGGTTACCAGTTCAGTGGCCATGTGGTGCTGTAGGTCCCCTGAGAAGGTAAAGTGCAGATCCTAGGGAAATAGGGAGCTCAGTTAAGAGTCAGGAACCAAGTAGGGAAATGAGCAGGTGGACAACGCAGATTCCCAAGGCCAATTGCATAGGTGAGTGCATGGGAGGGTAGGTATTGGGGAGGGTCCTGTAGATCATGACGCATCACACCTCGTTCTCAATCAGCCTGAAAGAACAGGAGCCCTGAGCCCAGATGGAGATGAGAAGCACCCCCAAGTGAGGTGGTGAGCAAGGCAAAAGGAGTACCAGCTTGGTACTCTAAGAGCTGGGCCAAACACTAATTATTAGCTATCAAACCTTGTGCAGGTTACCCTGTGATTCTGTTCTATTGCATAGACTGGGCATAATAATGCCTACCATATAAGGATGTCAAGAGGACCAATGGGTGTCAGGTCATGGAATCAGTGCTCAATAGAGGTGACATTCTCAATTCCCACAACGTAACCTTCTTTTCCAAATGTGCTCACACCCACGCCAGCAGGGAACAAGGAGACCTGCCATGACATCCTGCAGCCAAGGGACAGACTCATAATCTTTCCCCTGGAATGAGCTGGCCAGGAGAGCCTGAATCAGCAAAATTAACAGGGGTTCATGGCCACATGCCAACCTGGCAGTGGGGTGAAATGCCCTGCATCCCAGGGGTTTGGCAGCACCTGCCCCATGCTGGGGTGTCTGCAATCCTCTGTACTGTGTGCTCCTCCAGTGATGGGTGACTAAATACCTGAGTGCCTGATTTGGTCTCCAATTGCTTAAATAGACTCAGAAATTAGTGTCCATGGTAGGCTAAGAATATCATCCAGTCCCCACATGAAGACCCACCCCTGCCAAGAGGTGGGTTAGAGCGTATTGGGGCCTCTCTTTTGTGGTACTGTCCTGTGATGACAAAAACTCAGGTTATAGAAACCAACAGATCAAAGGTCAAGTAAGACCTGTCTCCTTTCTACTTGTCTTTGGACAATGTCTTAAATGTTCTTAATAGCCAGCCTTCCTTCCTGTAAAATAAGGGTGGTATTATCAACCACACAGGTTCCTATGGGCTTGAGTATGGCAGATACTCAATGAAATAACTCCACAATTTGTGCTTCTTATTGTACATACCCTTTCATAATCCCCTCCTCTCGAGTATTTTTCCACCTGTGTCTTGCTCCTAAGTCATAGAACACAGCAGAACTGATAGGATGCCTCTTCTGTGACACTCTTTGTAAGGTGGCAATGGCCCTCTTGCTCAGGATGCTCTCTTTCTCTTGATGAATCCAGCCCCAAGTAGTACCTTCCAGTCTCCAGGCAGCAAGAAATCACAGCTCTCCATCCCACACCTCACGGCGCTGAACTTGACCACTCTATGAGCCTGGAAGTGGAACTTTCCCAGGTAGTTTCAGAGGAGATTCCAGAACTGACTTACATTTTGAGTGCCACAACATGAGACTCTTGACCTGCAGACATGGCGAGATACTGCATATGTGTTGTTTGCCATTGGTGAGTTTCTTGCTGATGTGGCTGTGCAGTAATGTAGCAGCACACGCAACCTGGCCGGTACATGTGGCTCCCTTCACATGCAGCTGTGCTATAGCACTTGTTGCATTCCCAGTCTGGCTCTACGTGGAGCTTAGTGTCCTGACAGCCCTGGTGGTCCTATTCCCTGGTAGAGAGTGGAGAGGAAGACTCTGTGGCCCAGATTCACAGCTCCCTGAGCCTTGGGTCTTGGGCTCCCAAGGATGGATCAATCTCTCAGCCCAGTTCACAAGTCCCTGAGTTGGACCAAGTGTTTGAATCCATGAACTTCTGGAGTTTTTGAAAGTGGCATTGATGTACTTTGGGGGCCTCATCGTCCCTATCCTTACAACGGGAAAATCACTCACCTCATGTCTCTTGTCTTAGCGGCATTGGAAGAGGGAGGGAGTCGAATGAATGGTTGAAGGTTGGCAAGTAGGGCTGGGGGACAAGGAGCTTCTGAAGTAGCCTGGAAGCCTAATTATAAAGTACAGAGAGAAGGGAGGCAGAGGTGTGGGCATTATGTGCCAAGAGAAATAGAGAGACACAGCCAGGGAAATAAGTGGAGGCAGGGAGAAGGAAACAACCAGAAACAGATCAAAAGAGGCCGAGTGACACACACAAACAGATGCAGAGACTCACACTGAGAGGGAACCAAGACTCCATCTCAGAGGGCCTGCAGAGACACAGTGACATAGAATCAAAATCATGAGGATACTCAGACATGTGAGCCCTAGATCCAGAGGCAGCACAGCAAGAATGCAGCCAAATGCACACACACACACACACACACACACACACATGTAGACACATGTACATCTGTACCCTGAAGAGGCACATGCTGAGCTGCTGAGCCACGGCGTAACAGCAGAGCACCATCTTGGCCACGAGAGCTGGTTGTGTCAGGTGCCCATCCCACCTCTTTCAGAACATCATTCTGGGATCAGGCTGTCAAGAAGGGGGCATTTCTGGGTGTTGTCTGCTGGTTGGAAACCTGTGTCACTTTCTGGGCCAACTGACCCACGCCCTTCCAGGGAAGGCTCTTTGTACTGTTAGTGGAGGTTTATTGGGGTGTGGAGGGGAGGAAGGAGGGAGAAAAGTGGGGAAGGTGGGGAACAGTATGGGGTTGTCTATGGTACCTGCTGGCTGCCCCCACAGCTCCATTGCTCCTTTACCCTCCTGCATGGCCCGGACATCATGTTTGGTGTCCCCCATGATCTCCCCATAAGCCTCTGGAGGATCTCCTAAGTGCTGCCTCCTGGGCTCTGCACCGCACCCGGAAACAAGGCGCTCTGATGACCCCAGGAGGAGCGTCTGTGCTCATGCTGGGCAGGAGCACACTGGGGGGCCAGTGTCAGGCCTAGGGTGACTGTAAATCAGAGCATTGTGGTGCATAAAATCTGGGAACATGAGTCTATGAATTGTAATCGAGCATGACGAAATCTCATCAAGAGAAGTAAATATGAAATGCAAGTTGATGAGGACGCACAGATGTGTTCCTTGTTCCTTATGCCCTCCCCCAGTGCGCACCCACGCTTGCTCACAGCTCCACCCCTGGATTTATTCTCTGCACACACCTAAGTTCTTCAGGGCTCAAATCAGCTACTGTGTTCTTCCTTCTCTTGTCTCCTGAGGAGCTGGGTGGTCTCCTCCTCTGAGCCCTCAAGGCAGGAGCTAGCTCCCTTCTATTGTCCATTCAGACAGAGGTACTTGCTTGGAGGGGTCTGGATGAGCCAACTCTCTGCCAAGTGCCAGCCTGAGCACCTATTTGCCATCTTGTCTGTGCTAAAGGCCATCATCCTTGTGGTCCTAGAGCCTTTGCTGTGCTAATCTGTATGCAGAGTTCCAATAGGGGGCTGGCACAGGCAGGGTTTGGCAAACTTACTTGGCCATGGATAACTTCCCAACCACAGTTGATACTCTCCTCAGCATCTGCTGGACTCATATTCCCTTTGAATAGTGTTGGGATAAGGCCAGTAGACACATTACCTGATTGCAAAGTCATGTGGGGCCCAAATAGGACCCCGGTTTGAAAGAGGGTAGAGGTGCCCCAGCCTTCTGACCTTTTGAAAAGAGTGGTAACTTTGTAATCTCATGGAAGATTGGGAAGGGGCTGTACAGGGGTGGCTTAGCTCCAGGAATGGAAGTGAAATCTGCCTCCAGACACACTGACCCTCCACTGCAGTGAGTTACAGCTGCGTGTGGGTGCCTGCACTTCTGAGCCAGGGATGATGATAACTCAGCACTTCTGAGATGCAAACCAGACATGCATGACACAGCCAGTATTGACTCCATCATGGGCAGCTCCTAATCAGGTGAGAGAACCAAAATGCTCATGCTGAGAAGTCAATGGTCTTGTTGAGGAAGAAATTCTGGACTCCAGGGAGTTCCAGATCTTTATTTTATGAATTTGGAATTCCACTAGGAAAAAAGCAGCCTACAGAAAGTACACTTAGGAGCACACAGACACAGTCACACACATGCTGCATGCAACCACATACATGTATAGAGCCAAACAACGTTAGGCGGAAGTCTAAGATTCCTGCTGTTAGGGCTTAACCGGAATGTGGATAGGGCCTGTGAATATGATGGCGTGTCTCTCCTATATTAGGTTATGACTTTGGACAAAGGTGAAAGGATTTTTCAGGGGTAAGCAGGTTTCCTAATTTGTTGATTGAGTTAACTAAAAAGAGCCTGACCTATTCGGGTAAGTCCTTCAAAGAGGGGCTGGAGGTCAAATAGAGCTTGCTTTGGCCTTAGAGTTTGTGGTCATGAGTTCTACAGCCATCAGGAGACACAGTCTTCCAACAACCACATGGGCTTGGAAGACGAAGCCAAGCCTCACATGAGACCCCAGACCCCTATCTAACACCGTCGTTGTAGCCTTGTGAGGCCATACAGAGCACAGGTGGCTGGGTTGGCACTCTTGACCCACTGACTTTGTAAGATTGGACTTGGGTGCTGTTTGTGGTAATTCGTTTTGCAGCAAAATAGAAAACAAATGCATATTCTGCACCATGAAGGTACACAAACACACACAAATATACCATGTATACGTAGATAAACTTGTATGCAGACAGCAACATCCACATCTCTCCGTTTGTATGTGTGCCATATGTACATGTTTACGTACATAAACACATGTGCAAATGAAAGCACAGGCATGTTCTAGGTATGCGTACATATACGTGCATTTATCCATAAATACTGATGAGGCACGTAAGTAGTCTTGACATACACTCACATTTACATGAACATTCCAGATACAGGTGCTTACATGTGCACACATACAATAATAATGGTAACAAATATGTTCTGAATGATTCCTCCATGTGAGGCTTTGGTCTAAATTCTTCATACATGTTAACCCACTGAATCGGTGCTCACATGTGTACATGTGATATGTACGTAAAGGTATACGTGTGATACAATGCGCATTGACCTACTTGTCACCAAACATAGTGCACTGTCCTTTGCTAGGGTGAGAAAGTGAAGAAACTATCAGCGGAGCTGTTTCTGGTGGCCTGTGTACCTGCTTCTTGTTCTGCACTAGTAAGGGATTAAATCCAACAAGCTTCTTCTCCCTTTCCCAGGAGTGGTCCTGCAAGCCGCCCCCATGCTGACTGCATCTTTCCACTAGGTGGTGCTAGACTGGCATCTGTGGGCTTGGGCACCCAGCCACTTGGCTGCCTGCTGGGGGCAGTCCTTGTCCCTTGGGTGAGGGAAACAGACCTGGTGAAGTAAACACTGCTGGTCATGGCATCCTTATTCTACATCTGCTTTTTTTTTTTTTTCAACATAGCTCAATCTGTCCTTGGAACCATAGGTTCCTAGGATCATTGATGCCCTCGTGAGCCAGGAGCTAAGCCTCAGGTAACATTGCTGGCCAGGTCCTGGACTCACTTGACCCCTTTGGGGACTCCCAGACTTTATTAATTTCCTTAAAAAACTCTATGCACATCACTGTGACCCAGACACTGTTCTAATTCTTTACAAATATCAATTCATGTAATCCTGTAACAACCTTACCAGTTAGGTATTATTATTTTTACCACTTTACAGATGAGGAAACTGAGGTCCAGAGAGGACCTTAGGTAACTCACACAGCTGACAAGGGGTAAGAAGGCAAGGATTCTACGCTCCACTTTAGAGATAGGCAACTGCATCGCTGGGTGCCAAGGACAGAGTCTATGGAGACTTGAACTTGGAACTCAAGCCTAGGGCTGGCTTTTCTTTCTGAACCCTGGGTTGTATCAAGCTGCACCCTGAAGTTGCTGTTGAGCTGAGGGTGAGGACAGGAGTGGAAGATACTTTCCTTTGCCTGTTCTGATGATTCTGCACCAGGGTTTGGAGCCCAAGAAGCAACTTTCTGAGTTTTTTTTAGTGGGTTTCACCTAAGGGGATAAAGGGAGGTCCAGCTCCCCGCCGATGCCCGGCGTAGGTGAGTCTATAGACTCAGACACCAGAATGGGCTTTTTACAAGATACACAACCCATTCTACACTCAATTGCATCCCATAAATCAGGTTAACCTTTTCAGCATGGCTCGGAGAAAATTAATTACTCATATCGGAGCACATGACCTTTTTCCCAGGCAGGACGAAGTGAGCTGCTTTGGAGCGCTGGGCTTGCTGCTCCCCACACTGCGGCAACCCAGCCTTTAGGACCCACCCAAGGGCCTGCAATGCAACCTCTGTTCTTCCCGGGGGACCACATGGAGCCGCTCAGTGTCCCTCCAGAGCCTGAATCCTCCTCACTTGGCCTTTTACATAGATGGTGGAGAGAACTCTTGTCTGCTTCTCCTGCAGGCCTGGGCTTGGCTGAATGGGGTGGAGTGGGAGGGAGGGAAGGGAGAAGTATTTGAATGCTCTATGTTCCCACCTATGGAGAGTTATTTTAGAAACCCAGGAGTGCCCTCAGTGGAATTGAAATGGTAGGCTGACCACTCAGGGAGATCCGCCGACTTCACCTCACACTCAGACACCATCCAACTAGCTAACCAACGTTTGACTAAGGGCCCTTTGGCCCCCTAAGTAACCAACCAATGATCCAAGCAAACACTAGTCCATCATCCACCTAACCATCTGACAGACAGCCACACAGAAACTTGTACTGCTCGAGATTCATTTTTATTTTGTGCAACCCTGGGGAATGTTGGCGAAAAGGACATAGGTCCTGCCCTCCGTGGGCTTAAAATGTTCAGCTGGGAACACAAGACATGAAGGAAGTAACAAGATGGTGCAGAATATTGAGTATCTGAGGGCAGACTCTGAGTTAACCTTGAATTTTGTTTTGTTTTTTGTTCTTCTAGGACTTGGTCAGCTCTTGTCTTTTCTGTATCTGTAGTTGTCAGCTACTGGCAACGGAGGGTAGGCCAGTCAGTGTCATTTAGTCTCTTGACAATTGTCCCAGCAATACATGCATGTCCTGGTAGAGAGGACAGGGTACAGAAGTTTGGAGTTTTGCCTTTGAAGTTGATCAGATTTTCTCCTTGAATCCTGGCTCTGCTATTTTTTTGCTGGGGGTCTTGGGGCAAGGTATCCTAACCTTTGAGCATTCATTTTATTGTCCCCTGATAGGTATCATAAAACCTACTTTTCAGGGAAGCTGTGTAGATTCAATAAGAGAATGTTC
>PVJX010042385.1:0-14173 GCA_004027295.1 Dolichotis patagonum
CTCAACTATAGCAGAGTAAGAGATATGGTGTTAGATACTGTTGATGTCCAGTTGACTTAATGTAAAGTACTGTGTTGCCTATGTTGTCCTCTTCTGATCTGCTCTGTACTGCCCCCTTTTGTTTTATTCTCTTTTAAATAAAAAAAAATCTTTCATTTTTTTTAAGGCAAACAGAGAAAAATTTCTTTGATGTGGTGTAACAGGATAAGGCTAGGAATCTCATTGGAAGAGTTTAAGAATTTTACTTGGAGCTAGAGACTAGAAATACACACAGCTAAGGAAATCAAGGGTGGGATCCTTACTTTTCACTACTGCTCTGTACAGTTAAGTGTATGAGTACACCTACACTTGCTTGGTTTACTTAAGAGTATTTGGAAAATGCACTATCAATAAAGAATCTAGCTACTGAAGCCAAATTGAACCAGAGTCTTCATTTCATAGTGCGTTTTTTATTAGGTGCTGCATCTGTGGTGGAGATATGAGTAAACTACACTGAGTAGGATGAAACCTTCCACATGGGATGGTGCAGTCCAACAGTAACCCCCATGCCGGGAGAGAGGACATGTTCACAAGGACGTATAGGAAAGAGCAATTCAGTCAGGGAGAGGAGCCCAGTAATATTCAGCCCTGGTTTAGTGAGAAGACATAGATGTTTGGGGCTGGGGGTAACTGCAGCTCTTTCTGCAGGAAGTTACTTAATAGAGTGGTGAGAGGGTCAAGGCCAGACCCTCAGAGGAGGTGTGTTGGGCCTGAGATGAAAGCCTCTAAGAAGTGCTTTTAGATGGTGGGTAAAGCTGACAGGAATCCTGACCTGGCATAGCTATGAGAAGAGTCCTCTTCTATAGGACACTAACCAGGGGAATCATCCTCTGCCTCTGCACGGTTTCCATGAGAGACAACTGTGACTGCTGAGCAAAGTTAGGTCCTAGAGTCCCTGGGCATGTGCTCTGCTCTCCACTGGGACTGTCCACATTCTGGTGTCTTGTAGTACCCACTTGACAGCTGTGATGGAGTCAGCGTCCCATCTTGAGTCTACTTTGGTCAACAATCTTTCAAGATGGACAGGAGGACGTGGCCAGTCTCCTTGACTGGATACTCAAGGGATCAGAGGACAACGTGAGCGAGTGCTTCTTCCTGCAGAGACCTTCGCAGTGTTCCCAGTCCTCTTCCCTGTCTTATCCCGCACTCACCTGGCATGAGTGGACGCACTGTGTGGTAGAGTGCTGGGCTAGCATGTGGGGACTGTGGGGACTGTTCTCAGTACTGCAGGAGTAAAACCGAAGAAGTTTATCACTAGCAAAGGAGGAATACAGGTCTCTCCAGGAATCCGTGTTTCTTCTGGAATTTGCATCTGGTTGCAGTAACCGTCTTCATAGTGAATAAATAGTATTCGGCTTTCTTGCCACCCACTTGGGTGGAATCAGTGGTGGGAGCACTCTCACATGAATTCACAGGTTTTAATAACAGGCCGGCAACCTGATAGAGGATCACTATGGGAGCAGGAGACTAGAAGAGCAGGGAGAGACAGCGCCTTCCAGTACATATCTGAGAGCACTGCACTCAGCACCAGCAGCATCGATGTGTGTCTCAGGCACACAGAGAACTTCCTGCAGGACAGAACACGTGGCACACCTCTACATACACTCAATAAACGTAAGAGGATTCAGAGGGTCAGAACGCATATCTGTATGTACCTGAACAAAACTCTACGCAATTAGATTTCCATAATGAGGAAATTGGGGAGATTGCAAAACAAGGGGAAAGGAACCTCTGAAATACTCTACATGCATGTCCTCTCCAGGCCTGCAGTCAAAACACGCTACCTGGCTGAGAGAAATAAACCACAGACATTTATTTTCTCATCTTCCTGTGGGCTGGCACACTGAGCTGTAGTTGCCCACGGGATGCGTTCTGCTGAGCCCATCTGCCTGGCCAGCAGCGGGCCATAGACCTGCTGTATCCTCACAGAATCACTTCTGTACATGCAGACCCCAGGATTTCCCAATGTAGGTGTGCCAACCTTCCCTGTTCAAAAGGAAGGCAGAGAACCAGAGTTTTTGTGTCCACTGGACAGTGTGCTGATTCTTTAACAAGTTGGGCAGCACAGAAAGTCTTTCTTTGCAAGGTGGGCAAGAATGGCAGTGGAGAGAAAGCCTGAAATGTTCCCTTCCAGGGATACTGATGTGACAGAGAAGCAGCATGCCTTAAGGCCTGGGAAGAGGTAACAGGATACAAGAAAGAATCAGCCTCCTGTATGTGCACAATCTTCTTAGAGCTCTAGAGTTCCTATGTTCTGAAAAAAGAAACGTCAGGATCCGATGTGAAATTTTGGTTCCTTGACATCAAAATGTAATGCATTGTCCACGTGACTGAGTTCCAGTCAACCCTGGACGGTGTCACCAGAGTAGCCTGCCAGGCTCGGAAATGCTCCCCAGGCTAACTTTACCATCATGACCCACCTGACAAAGGCGAGATCTATCACAATGTTACTGCTAATACCATTGCTCCGCTGCAGAACCTCTAAATTTGGGGATCCTTCAAGTCAACACAAAGAAGTGACAGGAAGCAAATAAATGCAGAGGATATATATATATATATATATATATATATATATATATATATATATATTTCCCTTGGTTTAAAAGTCACAAGTCAGGTGAAAATCAAGGTCAACCTGAGGAATTTGGTTTACATTCATTGTCTCTTTAAGGAATCTATGGTCAAGGACAAGCACATTCGGAGGTACTGCAAGGGGACGAACCTGTATATTCTGTTTTAGAGGAAAAAATTCCACTCATATCAGTATCCATGGAAGACAGGACACAGCACAAGACAATCTGGACTATACACTGAAATGCAGAAAAACAAAAATGAACATGTCTTGGACTTGCTTTAAAGCTCAGCTGGAAGATTCTGCCTAATACATATGAGGCACTGGTTTTGATCCTCACTACTTCTAAAAAGAAAATGAGTAGAAGAAAGCAAAGTCATTCAAGGGAATTTGTCAATGCAGCCAAAGCACAAGTCAGAAATAGGAACTATACATCATACTTTAAAAAGAAACATGATGTCAAACATAAACCCAGCGTACAAAACATAGAGAAAAGAAATGAGAAACCCACCCAAAATGAGCATATGTAGGGGATGAGGAATAAATGTTAATGCAGGCCTAATGGAATAGATGATAATACTAAGTTGAAATTCATGTAACAGCATTTAGAAGTTTTAAATATTAATGGGAAAGCATTACATGTTTCGCTAGACTAAGCAAGATAGTTGAGAGGAATCTAAAATTCTCTAACTCATTCCCTCAAGTTCTGCAGCAGATGAGTATAAGATGTTATGCAGAGGGCAAATAAGAGAGATGCTAGAAGATCCCTGATTGACAGTGGCTCATGGAGGAGCGAGGGAAGAAAAATTGAGCAGGTGAAGGCAGGAAATTTGGGGGCAGGAAATCTATGCTGAACAGTACCATGATGCAGCTGTGATTCTTTCAGACTACGCATTTGTCAACACTGCTGAAATTGACATGGGACATGTCCTGGAGCATGGGATATTTCAACCGTTACAAGCCAGTGTGTCAGAAAGAATGGTGTTAAATCACTGCGTGTAGGGCTGCCATGGATTTCCAAGTTGCAGCAAAGGCAAGATGTTTCTTGGGTTTCAGTGAGTCCTTCGGAAGAACTCTCCCTCACAGAGTTGGGGAAAGATTGAGTGAGGGAGCTGGGCCTGCAGCTTGTCTAAGAGGGCGCCCTCCATGGCTGATGTGCACAGCTCAATGGATGGCTCCCTGCCCTATTTGAGAAGAACTGTGCACCACCCCACATAGGACACGTTTACCATGACTGCAGGGTTCCAAGACATGAAAGGTGCCATGCAAGATAAGAGACTCTTAGGGGCCAAGTAATCCTCATCAGTGAATGCACTCTGCAATCACTAGACATCTTCATATTCAGGTGTCCCTAGACAATGAGGGCGAGGATGCTTTGGACACAGGGAAAAGACACTTCTGGATACCTCATGCCTTTGTGATAAATGTTTGACATGGTGGTGATACTGAATACAGCCCCAGTTGTTCAGTGCTAAGTGTATGCATTTAGTCTCTGAAGGAATTTGGACGTTAGCTTTTGAAAATCCCTGGAGTTGTTCAGACTTTGAGGAAGTGATTGTTTTCCCCCTGTGGGGGAAGCTTGCTTCATTTGGGGATAAGTTGTGAACTTGGTATCATTGTCTTTCTTTGGAGACTAAACAAATTTGAAAAGATGTTTTTGGATGAGAAACTCACATGGGGTGAATTTTGTTGTTAATCCGGACAGGTCATGGGGGGTGTGTGTGAAACTAGCAGTTCAAGATAGGACGGTCCTGGCTGCATGTGTGGGGTGGTGGAGCCTGAGCTTCAGTAATATGTGTGGTCTCTGGCCCCTTCCCCTCTGCTACTGATGCACAGTGCTGCTTCCCAGCCACCACGAACCAAGCAGCTTTGTGCCTCCACGTCCTTCTGCCATGCTGTTTCTGCCTTGGGCACAGACTATCATAGACTGAAAACATGGACCCATTATCCCTTTGCTCCTTCCAGTTGTGGTTATTGTTGCAAGAACAGCATAGGCAAGTGTGGGTATTGTCTTGTGCTTCTGGAATTTACAACGGAAAACAACATCAAAGAGAGAGATAGAAGGCCTAGCAAGCCCACATAAGCAACTCACTGTAAACACCAAAGCATGAGGAAGGCCTGGGGGAGACTGAGGACTGTGGAGCTGGTCCCGGTGTGTGTGCGGATAGGGGCAGGGAAGCTGAGGGCTGCACAGGCAGCACATGACAGCGTCAGCCAGAGGAAGGTTTTGAAACTCCTGCCTCTGTATCAGTGTACCTTACACAAGAGATGCCTCTACCTACGGGTAACACCAGACAACAAGAAAAAAGAGACAGACAATAGGGTTCCAGATATTGTGCGTGGAACCACCTGAAACCACCAGGTAGGGTGAGATTTGGCTTGGAAATCCATCACTGTTTTCATGGAATGTAAGCCAGGTACCACAGATAGACTAGCAAGTAAGCTTTAGCCATGCATAGGAATAGTGGACATGGTTTAATCAAATAAGCAAATGTAGTGTACCTCCATCCACGTGCAAATGCATGTGGACAAATAGGTGCATAAAACATTTATTCATTAGACATACATTTTATATAAACTTACATATTTACAAATGTATTGTAAATTAGTATAGTCTCCATGAACACTTTACGCACTTTTTTCTTTCTATTCATATAAATTCAAAGCCATGCATGTTCTCTCAAGCCTGTAATCCAAGCTTTCGGGATGCTGAGGCAGGAGGATTGTTACAAGTTTGAGGCCAGCCTTGTCTACAAAGTGAGCCCAAGGAAAGCCCAACCTGAATAGCAAGACCTTGTCTCAAAAACACTAAAATCCTCAAAAATGTTCACACAAAGATTTGGTAGAGAGTATAAATAGCATTCTGAGTCTAAATGATCATAATAATGATCTAGATTATGAAAAATAAGATCTCATCACGGAACCAGGACTCATTCTGATTCTCTGCTGTGGCTCATGCTCGTCCCACTAAACATCAAACCACAGAAGGAAAGCATGGGGAGATCTGCCTCTGGCTGTTGAGCAGAACTCATAGGAGGACATTACTGTCCTTGAGCAGCTCGCCAAATCCCTGGGCTGCTCTCTCTTGCACCAAAGGTCAGCGGGTGAGACTCAGAAGAGGAATATCAGCCTGAATACCTCCCTTTTACTGCATGACTGCCACCACAGGTGACTCCTGGAGATCCAGGGATTCTGACCTAGGTGGGCAAGACCACAGTACAGGCTCTGTGGAACCAGGCTGATGAGCCCATGAGAGCAGAGGGCTCCTGTGGAATCCTGTACTGCTCTGGCAGTCAGACCTTGGGCTGATCACTCTATGTGACATCCACTGACTTCCTGATGTGTGGCATCAGATCTACCTGAGGGATTTGTTCTGAGTTTCTTGCTATAAGTGAGGGTGACAGGGAGACCCAAGATTAATGAGGAGGTCAAGATGGTGGGCTGTGATTGCTGAAGGAAGCCTCAACAAAAGAAAAGATCCCCAAACAATCCAGTTTACTCTCCCTTTTCAGCCTTGCAACCTTAGGAAGGAATTTAAAGGTGACCTCTTTACACCTGGGCATCTTGGGAGTTAGAGCATTGATCTTTGTAGAACAGACTCAAGTCCATGGAGAATTGGATCCTGCCTCTGCCTGGAAAGCAGTTGATGACTCCTGGAGAGTAAGGAGTGGACCCTGAGTATCCCATTTTACTCCTTCATTTATCTCTGGAGAGCCCTGTTACGCCTCTAGCTGTAACCTCCACGGACATGTCCTTCTCTCCTCAGAGAGAGTTGCAGTCTCTTCTGAGTTTCTTAGCTGAGAGGGCTGGGCTCCCTTACGATCACATCAAGTTGAGGTGTTGTGAGGTGACATGGATCCTCAGCCCAGGGAGAGGGTCCACAAAGGGTGCATATTTCCCCAAGTTGTCTTCACAGTACTCCTGGGGCCACTTTGTCCTCAGAGGGATCCAACAGCAGAGTATGAGACTTGTTCTGAGCTCCAGGATTCAGAAGTGAAGCCAAAGTGGACAGGACCTGGAATCAAACAGTTTTAAGTGAGGGTTGAGGTTGGACTGAGGAGGCCACACCCCTAGAGAGAGGGTTCCATAATGTTCTAGAAATGCCCTGCTCACTGCTCTTCAGTGCAAAGGGCAAAAGTCTCACATCAGCACTCACTTTCACCACACTGGGGGAGATATGTGAGAATGAATCCCTCCCTGTTGTCAGCACAGGGTTCCAGGGAGTTCCAGTCTTGTCCTCAGGTCTGTGCTTCTGTGGGGATATA
Organism: Dolichotis patagonum; assembly: GCA_004027295.1. NCBI lineage: Eukaryota > Metazoa > Chordata > Mammalia > Rodentia > Caviidae > Dolichotis > Dolichotis patagonum. The sequence continues at coordinate 6,877 of PVJX010042385.1, forward strand.
AGGCAGGACCAGGGCTCAGTTAGCTCATGGTGAGGGGCTGCCCTGAGGAGACGGAGGAAACCCCACCCTGATGGGATCTCAGGATAATCCAGAGCTCCCTCTGCTGTCCTCTGCTCCCTGGGGCAGGATTCTCAGGTGAGTGGAAACAACCTGGACAGTTAGAGCCTTGTTCTGAGGGTCTGCTTCAGGGGGCAGAAAAGACAGCCTGGGCCCAGTTGTCAGCTTCAGGCTCTGTGGGAGGAGGAAGCCCCACAGCAGGCAGAGGGCCCCTAAATAATTATCCAGCTCTGCCTCTTCACAGCCTGCACCACACAGTGCAGAGGACATATCCCCCAGGTCTACCCCAGGGGACCCCGAGTGTGGGAGGCTGGTTTTGAGGTTCACCCTGCAAGTGTGTAGTGCAGGGAAGGCCCTGGCTCTTTTAGGTTTCAGTGGTTTCTCCAACAACTCTGAAATCACTCTGAGTTTTTCACAATGAAATTTGGCACAAAATTCTTAGTTGAGTACCCACATTCCCATCATAAGTTCTCAGAATCACACCTTTATTCTGCACATGGCTCACCAGGTTTGTGGAACCGAGAGGGCCTCAAGTATTATTGGATAAGTGGGAGATGATGAGGACAGAGTGAGGAAGCCCTTCCCCAGGTAGAGGATCCCAGGAGAACCCTGCTTTTCTGCTGTAGTCAGCTCTGCATCTCAGAACTGTATTGTTTGGCAACTCCAACCTGTCCTGCAGTTTTCTTCTGCTTGGGGGTCCTGGGTGTCAGAGCCTTGGTGTGAGGGGAGCACACTGAGTTGACATGGGACTGGGGTCCATGAAGGGGTCATCCCCATCTGAGGCTCAGGACACCTGCAAGTCAGAGACTTGGTGTGACAGGGCACACTCAGGTCAGCTGGGTTCTGCCAGGAACTAAGGTGAAGACAGAAAAGGAGGAAGGAAGGGGATAGGGTTAGGGCCCACTGGAGGACAGCTCTACCCAGGGTACTGATTCCATGTATGGTTGCAGAATGTGTGGCCCCCTAACTTCCATGGGTATAGTGTGAGAAAAGTGAGAGCCATTGTCACAGAGAAGGGTGCCTCAGTCCTTAGACTAGAAAGTTCCCACAGTAGCCTGCTCCTGCTATGATCGAAGGGTAGACCCACGCACAGTGAGCAAGCAGGAGATTCCTGAGCTCTTTAGCCTGGCCTTAGAGGAACTCAGTATCTCTAGAGTGAGGGATCCAGGCACTGTCCAGAGTCAAGTGACCAAAACAGGCAGGACTGATGGGCCCAGGGCAGATTTTCATCTGTCTGCCTATGGATTCTATCTGTATTGGGTCCTGTAATCTGACTGTGAAACCAGGAGAAGCATGAATCCTATCGTCAGATGGGAGCAGCTCCTTGAGGACTGAAGAGGAGAAGTTACTGGGAAGACAGTGAAGAGACCTCGTCCTCTATATCTCCATGCAGACACGCTGATAATATGGTACACAGTGGGGAATCCAAGACACTTGATGAGCAGAAGACTCCAAATTCTTTCCTTCCTCTATAAGGAAATGATCACCTTCATTTTACCCCTCAGGAATGGATGACTGAACTTCTTAAGGTGATGACTTCTTAACCTCTACCAAGACATCTCGATGTCCATAGAATGACATCTTAAATCACTGTTAGAAAGCGTCTTAGGGTCCTGGAGAGCCTGATGAAAAGGCAAACATGACATGCAGGGCACTGAAACGCAGGCTACACAATTAAATACTTGATGGTCAGAGCAGTGGAGAGCAAAGCAGCCGTGTGTGGTTAGGTGGCTCAAAGCTGCCTGTTGGCAGGATGGCTATTGCTGACACTTGGGTCTGGACAAGCAGACACGACATCCTTGGTAATACATGGGCTACCATGCCATTGTGAATGGTCCCCTTGCAACTGCTGAGGTCACCCAGAGATGGCCATGCATCATACACACTCCATGTTGACGGACATCAGGAGGTCAAGGAGTGCTCACTGGTGCTGTGGTAAGGAAGGTGTCCCAGAATCTTCCTTAAGGAATAAACTGCTTTTGACCAGGAGAGGACTACAACAGATATTGAGGCACTAACCCAGGAGCTAGAAAACAATCTTGTTATTCTAGTATCCCTCAGACTCTGAAATATGATGTACCTATGGATGAAATTTGATCGTAAAACCAAGTCAAAGAAAGACACGGTAATGGGCACAGTAATGGGTTTCTGTGTCTCCTGAAAATACACTGGCTGCTGACACTCATGTTTTATGGGACTTCAAATATTTTTTATTAAATAATTTGATTGGAACTTTTTAGATATTAGTAAGTATCACATTCTTCTTAGGTATTTGTGCTTAATTTTACTTTTACTTTCGGTTCCTGTACCTTAACTTAGATCTAAATATCTTCCCTATTTACAAAAGCTTGGCTAATATTTTCAGGGCATTTCTTGATTTTTTTCTTTTCCTTCCTTCCATTCCACTGCCACCCTCTCTAGTTCACTTGAAAATTGACTTCCTACTTGATAATATCTACTTTATATTTTGATTCTTATTTACACTTTCAGTTTCTCACACCAGAGAGACTATGTGATATTTACACGTGTGTATTCAATTAATTTCGCTTAAGAGTATGGTCACATGATCCATCCGTTCACCTAGACATGTCTCAATTTTATCCTTCTTTAATACTGAGTACTACTGCACAGTATAAAATCCCACATCTTTCATATCTTCTTTGGTTGACAGACACTTGGGTTGTTTCCAACTTTCAGCTATTACACAATGTGCTGCTGTAAACATGTGCTTGCATATATTGCTGTGCTATGATGTTTTGAAATCTTTTGGGAAGATACCATGAATGGGAAGATCTGGGTCGAATGGTGCCTCTATTTTCAGTTTTTTGAGGAATGTGCACACTGTTTTCCACCTAGTCACGGAGGTCTATACTCCAACCAACAGTGAAGAAGGGAAGTGGAGCTGGAAAAAGTGACTTTTCACATGCCAAAGACTAAATTTATACCTCTGACTCACACAATGCATTAAACTAAAATAATGCATCAAAGAGCTAAATATTAAACAGACACACTAGTCTTCTGGAAGAGAGACTGGGCAGAACTCTTGAAGATATAAGTGTAGGGAAAGAATTTATAAACCAAACCTGACCACGAGGGAAATGTTTCTCATATCCAGCAACTGGTATGACATCTTATTGAAAAGCACGTGTATAGCAATAAAATACACCAACAGAGTGAAGAGACAACTTGCAGAGTGGAAAAGAGTTTGGCCACATATTCCTTAGACAAATGACTAATATCTAGAATAAAGAAAGAACTCAAGAAAGCACAACTTCCATATTTAAAGACCAAATCAAAAAAGGCATCTGAATTGAAGACAATTCTCCGATGAGTACTTAATAGCAAATAGGACCTGCTATGCACAAGCTCCCCCTCTGATCTGCACCCCAGGCCTTACATTTTTGCTTTAAACTTCCACGGGTTAGACAGCGAATACCACTAGGTACATTCTTATGTGCTTGGTTGTCTGTTACCCCGCATGTCTACTTTATCTTTTTCTCATTGTGTAACTTTTGTGAAGTATCTGTTCAAATGTTTTATGCATTTGTCTAAGCAGGTTGTTTTATCTTATTCTTCAATTCTGAGAGTTCTGTTTATTCTCTGAGTAGAAATCAGATGTGACAACGCTAAATCCTTTCTCCACATCCATAGCCTGCATTGTTACTATTTTAAAAATATCTTTCATAAGGAATAATATAAAATTGGTTCAAACCCAATTCCTTATAATTGTCTGTTTCAAGCCATGCTCTTGCTGCTGTATCTGGAAAGTTTCACCTATCTTGATGTAGCACAGACCATTTTCCTGTGCCTTCTCCTTTACATTTAGTCCTCTGATGCACTGTGAGCTAACTGCTGCATAAGGCTGGAGGTTTACTGGAGCGTTTCTTCCTAAATGATGGTGTCAGTTCGTATTGTCCAGGAATTTTGTCCTTTTTATCAGTACTCTCATCATTACGGGCACCAAGTTCTCTGTGTTAGTCTCTATTAGCTTCTTTATTGAAGACAGCATCTGAAGTCATAGCTCCCAATTAATCCCACTTATTGCAATTTGAATGTTCTCTCTTTGCCTCATTATTCTAAAAAGAGTTTTATGCAAGTTAATGATTTTATATAGAAAAAACTTTTGTGTCACTGAGATTTTGTAAGAACCTTTTGTATTGAAATTCATTGTTTTCTGTTAGTATTAATTTTATATCTTACTCTTTGAAATCACCTTGTTTTGAATTTTTTATGATTCTAGAGGCACAGTGTGGAAAATGGTATCACTGATATGAGATTTCCCTTGGGTAAGAATTATATATGTCCCTCACTGCACTAAGGGAAATGAATGCCAATGTCAGGCACTTGGCAGACAAAATGTCTTACTGAAAATATTGGCTAAATGTCAGTGTTGGGTATGTAGTCTCCTGATACAGTTATCGAAGTCTTAGTTGGCACTGTAAGCTTTAGTAGAGTGATACCTTCAGGAGGTTTAGACACTAGAAACACATGCAAAAACAACGTTTTTTCACTGGTGTCTGAGAGACAGTTCTAACGAGGAAATTAGTCTTCAGTATGCACTGCAAACCCAGTCTATGTCTGTCTGTTGAAGGAGACAGGATTTACTCTTTAATTTCCTCATTCATCACTACTATTTGTTTCCAAAGAAGAGATTTAAAAACCAATGACTCCAATACACTTCCCTTGGTTTAGAATAATTAAAAAATGACTGTATGATATAGCAGCTCATGACAAAATCTACTTATATCAACTCACTGAATCCATACCAGGAGCCCACAAATAAGGAAACAACATGAAGCCTAATCATACAGTTAGAGAAACCGATCTGCCCAAAGGGGAGGATCCCTGATGGGAGGAGTGAAGAAGGACCTTAGTGGGGTCTACTAGCCATGTTTTTGGACCCGGTTGAGAAGGGGCCCTCTACGTCCTCAGGATCCCTCCTAGGTGCTGATTTGGTGTCCATCTTTGCAGTGTCTGCATCTCCCAGTCCAAACCCTTCCCCTGAATATGGAGGGGCCTCAGCTTGTGCTTTGATGGAGTGCTACACCCCACCCCCTCCTCATCATTCCCTGGGGTGCAGTGGTTTGGCATCCCAGAGCACCATCTGCACAGATCCTTGGTGAAACACCTCTGAAGTGGTGGCCAAGATGGTCGCGTTGGAGAAAAGGGGGATTTTTAAGGAATTCAATTGCAAACTGTCCTGCAACTGTTTTCATCTCTCCAAACCCAGTGTTGTGGATGTCAGGAGGGAGCGGGCACTTTCTCCACACTTTTTACACAGACAACTCATTCATTGGCACTGTCTGTTCTCCCCTCCACTGTCACCCAGTTTGTACCTCTATACCTGAAATCCATCCATGCTCAGCTGGCCACAACTCTGTGCTCTTGGAGATACGGATCATCCCCCTCCTACAGATCCATCAGTGCACCTTGAAGCCCCCTCACTTTTTGCCTATGACTGAGGAGCATGTCTGTCCCACCTCCTCATCCCACTATGTCCTTAGAATCCAGTAGATTTTTGTGGTGCTGTCTGAAACCATTAGTTTCAGCTTCTCCAGTTTTCAGTAAATAATCATGTCGTAATGGGTGTCCTGGAATTGTTTTCAACCAAATGGCCTCACTTGTCTCAGCAGGTGTATTGCTCAAGCTTTGATTTAACAATGTGGGAGAGTGGATGCAGGTAGTCATGTGCCTGAAGTATGTGGGATGTTTGCGTGGAGGGAAACAAATTTTCCATAGGTTTCATATTTTCCATAGGTTTCAAAATGAAAATGGTAACATTCATAAAATTTGCAAAGGATATACAACAGCCAGTGAAATCTTTTACTGAGAATAAAGGTAGAGGAACCCCACTTGAATTATATACTATCAATAAATGAGACATTGAAATAACTCTAGCAATACAACCCCGTAACAGAAAGAAGCTCAGGAGTAGATCCACATTTGTGATGAGTGGAAAACTGATAGTCAGCTTAAACACCAGCTGCACTGCACCAGCATGGTGCTCCGTGAAGAGACCACCTGAGGACAGTTGCCAGCACAGAAAGAATTGGAGAGTAAGAGAGCAGTGTTGTCGTTTCTGCTAAGTGTTGTCATTTGGGGCTGTTGATTCTTTTGGAGCTGTTTTGTCTCCTGGAAGAGCTTGTCATGCTGTTTCCCTGATATGAACCCAGCTGTTATGATCAGAGGAACTTGGTACCATGTCACTGAGAATGACTGCGATTTACTTTGTGGTAGTTGTGGTCCTTACTTTGAGCATCACTTCATGGCTCTTGGGGAGGTGAGTTGGGGAGGATGTGTGCTGTTCAATCTCCAAAACAAGCTTGTCAGGCTGGCTTCTTGCTGTGAATTTGGCTGATCTCACAGTCAGCTGGAGACCTCATCATAAAGGATGGCGGTGGTACTTTTCAGGGCAGCTCTGGTTCTTACTTTGAGCATTGCTTCTTGCGTGCAGTGTGAAATTCTCAAATTATGGGCACAATTCCTTCACCTTGCTGGCACAGACTAAGACATAAACTATGATTATAAGAGTGAAAGGAGACACTAAAACAACTCATCCCAGAATCATGGGATAAACATACGCACAGAATAAGCCTGGATCTACACTGTATCTCTCTATTTCTCTATATATTTATGCGTACCTATTAACATTGATGGTATGGTTATTTCTTCATTAGATGTCTTTTCCTTTGGCTAAAATACTGGAAATTACAAGTAAAAGGAGCAAAGGTTTATTCTGGCTCAGAGTTTTCAGGCATGAAGCAAAAAAGAAGGCGGGAGAATACATCCCTGAAGGGTTCCTCCAAGTAGCCCAACCCAACTCTTAGTCAGGCTTCTCCTCTAAATTGGGGACTTTGGGGGACATTTTTATATGAATCACAATTGATTTCTCCAGAGAGAAAGAGAAACAGTAATGGAGATATGTTGAAGAATTAGGTTGTATGATAATGATATCAATCCTATTTGAACTCTGTGGGGCAGGCTAGCAGGTTGGAAAATCACACAGAATCTTTATGTGTCTTGAAATAGATTACCTCACTGTTTTTTAAGATTACATGCATTGATTGAGAAGTTCAGTGGGATTGTACCTGACAATGATTCAGTGCCTGTTAGTCAATAGCGGCTTTGCTTTACCCACTCCTCCACATGCTTCCCATCCTCTGGTAAACTGACACACAGCTTAGGCTCTTGCCATGTGGCTTGTGACTTAACCCCGGAAGACAGCAGAAGAGAGAGAGAC
>PVJX010042386.1:0-14161 GCA_004027295.1 Dolichotis patagonum
TTTGTTTTGATTGATTCTGTTGTTTTATTTCATTTGTTTTTATTCTCTTCAAAATAAAAAAAAATTTTAAAAAATGAGATTCTCTCATTTGCCATAAAGTAGATGGAACTGGATGATGTTATGTTATGTGAAATGAACCACAGAAAAATAAACCTATTCCCACTTGTATGTGAAAATTAAAAAGTTGATCTCAAACAAGTAAAGGACAGCTGGTGATGGTGGTTCATGCCTATAATCCTGGCATTCTGGGAGGCTGAGCAAGGCAGATTGCAAATGAAATCCTAGCCTTAGAAATTTCATTAGACCCTATATCAAAATAATAAAAAATAAAAAGGCCTGGGGATATAGCGCTTTGCAAAAGCCTTAAATTAAATCCTCAGTACTAGAAGAGGGGAGGGGAAGAGGGAGAGTAGGAAAGAGAGAGTGTAACGTGGCCAAGATAGGGGAAAGGGGGCTGGAGAGAAGAGTTAACAGATACAGCTGGACGAGATGAGTATCTTTTAATGTTCTATAGCACAATAAAATATAGTTTACAACAATTCATTACATATTTACAAATAGCTAGTAGAGAGGATTTGGAATATCCTTAACTAGTTTAGCTACTTTCCCATTTCTGGAACAAAATGCCTAACATCCACAACTTAAAAGAGGAGAGGTTAGTTTGGCTCACTGTTGCTAGGGGTTCAGTCCATGATCAGCAAATTCCAAGGCAGAAATGCATTGGGGAATGGTCAGCCCATTGTGGCAGAGGGAAGGAGGAGCTGGCAACACCAGTGCCCACTTCCAGGTCACATCCCCAGGGACCCAGCTCCTCACAGTGACAGGTTCAGCCATGAACCTACCCGTGGACAATCCACTCATGAGTGTAACCCCACGATGCAATCACCCTCCACACACAAAGGTTTGGGGGACATCTGTATCTAAACCGTAACACCAACATAAACAAATAATGTTTGCGGTGATGGGTAAGCCAGTTGCCCTGACCTGATCACTATGTGCCATATACATTTATTGAAAAAATCCCACAAATCCATTCAATTGCCATGTGTCAATTAAAGAGAAAAGTCATATGAAAAATAAAGTTTTAAAAAATTAAATCTGTATGCAGTTTGGATTCTCCTTCCCATGGGCAATGTATGAATGATTGAGTTTTTCCCCAGCCTTTCCAGCATCTGGTAGTCACTGATTTTTATTGTCACCATCCTGAAAAGTTCAATTTTTCTCTTGCTTTTGGAGGGATAAATTTCAATGTCTTCCTGTTTCCATGCTATACCTTAAATCATTGCTTTTTTTTTTTTTTGCTAGAGGAGGAAGTATTCTTGTATATCATTGAATAATTTAAAGTTTCCCAGCAATTTTTTCAAATAACCAAAAGGTTGATTCCAAAGATCCAGTATATCTGGAGGAAACAGATTGATCTATAAAGTAGTTCTTGAATGGTTTAAACATTTTTAGGACCTAGTTGATAAGGAGAAAAGAGAAAGCCATGCCTCTGTTTTGAAATATTTTATTGTATTCAACATAAACTTCATAAGAGATTTTAATTTAGCGAACTCTGGATAAATGACTTACATCAAAAATTCTAAAACTAACAATGTCTGTGCCACTGTGTGGAATATTACATTTTCTTTGAACCCCTAGGCTATCCACATTTCGAAGCCTGCTGGAAAACATCAGAGTTTATTGGTATTCCCTCGAATTCAATGATTGCTTCTAGAATCCACATCAGATACCAAAGGCCACCCGAGTGACCCCAGGACCTGTCATTAAAGCTTGGTCAGACAAAATTTTCCAGGCAGCCAGCTTTCAGAAAATGTCGACGCATTCAGCTGAAGAATCGTGTAGACTTCATGAGAGATCCTGCATTTTTGTGGCCTCATGGAAAAAACAAGTACTTCCTACCATGAATAAGAGGAGGGAAATGACCCAGTGCCTGGTGTCACCTTCACATATTGTGACTAAAACTGATTTGGAACATTACCTGGCTTGTTAACTAAATATAGGCCCCCCCTTGGACACTTCCAGTCTCATTAGCAAGGGTGATGAGGGCACGTGACGTATTCACAAGGAGAATGCAAAGTGCACCTTTTCGCCTATGAAGGTCAGTGCTGCTGTGGCAAGTTCCCAGCTCAAGAAAGCAAATGCAAAAGGCCTTCCATCCCCCTCTGCCCCTAAACCTGGTAGTTTTCATGTGCAGTACTGCTGGCCTTCAATTCAGTGACAGCAAAGACATCAAGGACTGTTCCTGGGAACAAACTGGAGCAGTGTTAAGGTATCTGTCACCAGAGAACAGTTTTATGAAGCTGATCTCTAGTAATTAACGATGTCACAGCCTTGATAGTAGCAAGATGAAGGTACCTATTATCTTAAAGATGAACATTATAGGCATCGGCCAGCAATCCTGGAACCTCAGATAAAATCACATTCTAAGAGCACCAGACTGCCTGAGGATGGAGTCGGGCAGAAGCTGCAGCAGGACTCCCCCCTACCCATCTTGTTCTCATAGAAAAAGACAGGTAAGAATTCCAGGTTGGTTCAGCAGTGCTGCTGGGGAAGTCGCTGCTATTGAAATTCAAAACAGGAAGAAGGAAGTCTCTTGCATGGGATGAAGAATAGCTAATTTATACAAATACCCACACTTACTCTCAAACACTTCAAGGATGAAGAAATAGCTCATGTAATGCTGAAACCAAGGTCACGGAACACCTTTGGCTAGAATAGTGTCAGTGGTAGCAAGCAGATCAAATTCAGTGTCATAATTAGACTCTCTTCCCTGAACAAATATTTATCCAGCCTTCTCCATTTAGCCCACAGCTAGGACGTACTTGGTACCATGAGTAAATAGAGCAGTTGGAGACCTGTCACTTCACCTACCAGTGTCTGCTTTCAGCTGACCCTTGAGACGCCTTCACTTCCGTGAATTAACTTGTTAACATGGGTCCAGTGAGCGTGAAGACAGGGACTGACATTTTCCAAGCAGTGCAGATTGACAATGGTTTGAGTCAACTGTGCCCTTGCCATACCTGGAAAAACTCCTGTGGTTTATGATCTACCACCTGATAGTGATGTTTTTGATAGTCACTCTCAAGCTATTGGTGAATCAACACCATTTATAAGACAAGGAGATCATGTCTTCTTCCCAGACTGTTTCTGAGTCCTCCCATTATATCGGCCATTGCTGTAACACTCTATCTGGGGCTAGATGCTTTACGCAGAAAAGAGGTTTATTCAGCTATCAGTTCTGGACACTCAGGTGCATGGTGCCAGCACCAGCTGGGTCCTGGTGAGAACCTCAGGACAGATGGCACCACGCAGAGGGAGCACATGCAGACGAGATTGCTTGGTGAGAAAATCAGCTGGGGCACGGGGGTGCAGTAGTCTTCTACAACAGTCCCCTTTCAAGAACTACCTCAGGAACTGCCTTAATTCCTTCCAAGGACATGCCCCAGAGAGTAAAGGAACTGCTAGATTCCCTTTTCAAATTCTGCTGCCTCTCAGTACCACACTGGATGTCAATCTTCTAACACAAAAACCCTCAAGGCACACCCTCAAGTCATACTCAAACCTCCCACCCGGACACTTGTCTTTCTGGGCCCACAGCCCTGGGCTGGGTCCCTGTTTCTAGCTCCTAGACCACTTCTGACTTCAAGGTTTCCCTGCAGAAATACTTTCCTCAGGGCAGGCTGGTGTCTTCAAGGCTCTGCGTTCTGGGAAGCAGCCCTTGACCTCCTTTCTTTTAGGTATGTCCTAGAGTCTAGGACACTTGATTTGCTTTCCCCAAGTGGCTTCATATGGATCTTCGTTGGATCTCTAAGAGCGACTGCACTCTAGTGCAAAATTTGGGCTTCTGATGGAACCGATTTCCATCCTGATGTGTATCTTCTCAGGAGCAACAAAAGGGAGTCATTTGGTTATGCAAGCATCTTATGTGTAAAATCTAGCTAAGCCAGCACAAACCTCTTCTGTTAAAATGCCCACGCAATGGTTTAAGCACTGCATGAGTATATCCTGGTTTCTGGTGCTGTTGTCGCAGTGTGGCAGTGCAGGCTGGAGGGTCTGTCCCCACCCATTTTCACTATGGTGCTATTTAGAAAAAAGAAAAAGAAAAAAGAAACATATTTAAAGGCCCATTTTCCTTACCTCTCTCTAGTCTAGGTTCAAGGTGGATCAAGCCCACGCATGCCCATACATGTGCCTGTGTGTGTTTAAATCTCCTGTCTCTAGTCACCATCTCCTACTTCTCTCATTCCCAGCATCCCTTGGAAAGATCCCCAGGGACTCAGGGATGGACTGGTCTCTGCTTTTTTTTAAATAATTATTCTTACAATTTGAATTGCCAAAGATCTTTTAGCTGGGATTAGTTACAAAAGGACAGAAGCGTGATTGGTGAGGAAAATTAACGTAGCAGCGCGTGTAGGTTGGAAATACTGCGGAGAAGAGCACCCTTCCTGACAACCTGCATGGGGAGGAGGCATTCCCTCTGAAACTTTTGTGAATATGGTGTCTTGGTGCTCTGTGCCACACTCATTACTTCTAACACTTTTTCGAGGTCCCTTTGGGCTGTGGCTCATCCGTGTATGGGACAGTTCTCAACGCTGGGAGCCACTAAGCAGCACACAGTTAGAGAAAACTGCTACAGGGAAGGGAAGGCAGTTACCACGGGACTGACCACAAGTGAGCTTCTAGCTTGGAGAAGTTAACAGGAAGTCATGCCCTCTGCAATGCTATTCGTAGTCATTTTTTACAAGTCTCCTCGGTGTAAATTATGACCAGCAATCTACTTTAAAAATGATCCAGAAAGGGAGAGCAGAAGAAGCAAGATTAGATAAATACTTGATAAAACGGAATGATTGGTGCTATACCTGCAAAGTCATATTACTTTTTCTACTTTTCTGTCTGATGAAAAGTTTTCATAATAACAATATTCTTGTCTCCCTTGGAGATACTAGGCTAGGTGACATTTTGCAAATGGGTTCCTGGTAATACGGGGACTGTCAAAAATCCCAGGATTAGGACTCCTTCCCCAAAGAAACATACTGACTTAACATGTGGCTTTTGTAAGACTCTGTAATCTTGTCATCAATGATCCACTGCAAAGGGATAAACTAATGACAGACATAGGGGGACACTGGGAACCCATGTGTCTAGGGAAGGGACTAAGAGGCTACATGGCAAAAATTTAAAATAAATTGCATGAATTAAATTAGATGGTTGCTAGAGGGTTAAATGTGGCTCTAGGTCTGATTCTGACCCCAGGGAAAAGCCACCTGGCCAGTCCTCCTAAGCCCAGGTGAGTTAAAGATGCACACCACACAGTCACGTGACACCAACAGGCTCCACCTGGCGAACTGGTCCTCAGCTGGTCTGTGGGCAGCTCCAGGCAGAGCCTGTCTGACGGTTCTCCCTGGCCTGGAGTGAAGGTGGGGTGCATGTTGGTCACAGCCCTAAAAATGCTTCAAGAATGTGTTCACAGCGTCTGGGGCGTGCAAACTCCTATACGCCCATCTGTGCCCTCTTCCATATAAGCAGGCTCCTTTAAAAAGTGCCTTTGTGCTGATTAGAAGATCCATGAGCTATACCAGCCAAGGGCAGAAGCGAGGCATCCCTGCAGTGAGGCAGGTGCAGTCCCTGTGACTTAGATGGTACCGACCCTAGAGTGAGAACGTGATGGTATTTGCCATGGGTTTCTGTTGAGCAATTTTTGCACAGTCATGTGGTGTGGTCCCACACCCATGACCGAGCCCCTGTTCTCCTCAGTAGAGAGAGCATGTGTCCTCTCCAGAGGAAACGGGCACTGCTGTTGCTACTTGCTGCTACGACAACCTCATTTCAGAAGAAAGCAGATGAAATTGAAAAGCAGGCAAATCTGCTCATCGTGTTTGGCCTCAAGACCTGCATGTTGAAATGCCTCTGACCAAATGTGGGAGCAATTTGAAACACTGCTGTGCAGACGAAGCCAACGGAACTGCTCCTAATGTTGGAGCGACTCTGTACCAGTTGGGTTTTTAGCTTCAGCAAGTTCATTATGTTCTTCTGTAGACACAGTAACACTGGGGCACATTTACCTACTGAGGCAAGAGAGCAGAAACCCACTGCCTATTAGAGATAAACTTTATGGAGCGGCCAGAATCAATTTTGAGAAAACGTTTAAAGTTCATGTTTTGCTTCTGCCAAAGCATTGCTAAAAGTACTCGGGCCTTTAGACGGGGATCAGAGAAGTATCAACAAAGTCTAGTTGGAATCCGGTCCCTTCGGGTCTCTGTTCCAAAAACAAGAGATCTGATCTGTACACAACCTTCATGTTTGGTCATTCTTCTCAGATATTGTAGATTACTCTGAGGAATCTGAGGATTCTTGGATTTGTAGGGAAATGTGCCAAACCAAAACATTCTGGAGACTGAGAACCAGCAAAGACAGAAAGCTTGATATCAAAGCGAACTTGACATAGAAGGAAAATGTGGCGATGTCTTTCAAAATTACAAACATATAAATGCAATGCTGCCTCTGAGAATGCACCTCAAAGACAGATATGTTCCACAATGGTGTTGCCAGAGGAAATTCATCATAGCTTTGCTAATAATAGCAAAAGATTTAAGGCAATGCCATCTACAGAAGACTGGTTAAATTACAGTACAGTGAAAAAAAATTACAGTACAGTAAAACACTCCACAGTCGCAAAAGGCTGAGGAATCCCTGTTAAGAGTTTAAAACCTTCAAGCTGCATTCCATAGAGGGAAAACAGCCGTAGTGGTATTCTCAAATGAGGAGGGAATCAAGATGTGGCAAGGGGAGGGAAGAAAGGGGACGGAGAAGAATTAAGACACGTGATGCACATATATCAGCTCCCCACGAGGAATGTCAACGTAAAGTGCTGCAAACATGTTCCTAAAAAAAACGGTTTCATTTGTAAAAAGAGGGAGGCTGGTCAAGACATGTTTTGTATTTGCTTATAGACCACTTCCAGAGCTTTTACACCTATTCAAAAGCAACTGACTGCTTGAGTTCTCCGAGGTACAGAATGGAATGTCAGGAAAGCTTTTCACTGTACACCTTCAGTGTTTGAACCGGTTACCAGTATCTTGACTCCTTCACAGACTATCCTTTCAAAAAAGTAGCTCGCGGTTGTCACATAGCACCTACTGCATAATTGGCACACTTCCCATCCAATGAGAATTTCCAGGGTGTGCTGTGAACTTGGAATTTCTGCACGGAGCATTCTGGCTGTTTCACACGTTTTTCCCACTCAAAAGGACACGTCAAATTTTCCTCCTTCCTTTCTTTTTCACCAACTTTCCTCCTCTTCCTTGGTGCTTTGGCTTTCCTGACTACTTTGGAGACGGCTGAGAAATAAGCAGTAGGCTGATGAGAGATGCTGTGTCCTTGGGCTCCCCAGGGTTAAGCGGAAGTGCCAGGAGCTCTAAGCAATAGCCCCGAGCTATTGCACTTGGGTTTGTTTCTGCCCACCCACTCCAGGCTTTGAGTTTAAGCATCTGTCCTCTGACACTCTGGTTTCTATCGAATCTAAAACTACAACAAGAAACTAGACCATTCCTGAGAGCCAAATGGCTGAGCACACTTACACTGATGAGAAAATCTTGCAGATGAATTGGGGGTTTGGGCGGCATGTGTTTAAAAGAAGTAATAGGAAATAAACCTGTTTCAAAGCAATCTTATTGATTCTCTGATTAAATGAAAATGACACAAGGTTTAGTTACATAACTTATGGTCCTTAAATTTGGAATCAGTATGGACAGTCCTCGACTTGGCACTGTGATGCATCTCCCCGAGCGATCAATACGGTATGTTTTGGAAGAGGGGGACATAGAGTGTTGTCCTTGCTCTAAGACAATGAAGGTTGCATTCTGCAAATGTCCTTCATTCATATTCCTGCCAGCTCACCCTCCCTACCCCAGAGAATCATTGACAATCCACCAACCACAGTGTGTGTAGACAGACCTCACGGGCTCCAAAGTTTGAATCATGTACAAACACAGAGCCTCATATTATAAATTTGCTTAAAAGCTTATCTGGAAATTGGCCTGGAATTTTAAGATCTCATATATCTTCAGGAAAGCCAAGAATGCCATATAAAATATGTAATGATTAGTGGCTGCGATGTCTCCTCGCAATGCTCTGATTATTCCTGGAGAATGCCTATGGTACAGGTTTCTTTTAACCGTATTCTTGGGACTCAGAGTTTTAGTACCAAGCCGTAAGAACACATTTGCTCCAGAATGGGCTTAGGATGCCCAGTGGTTTCCACACCCTGGCCCATTTTTAAAATTTAGAGCTCCAGGTAGGGGCACAAGAGTCAGCCCCCACTTCCCGTGTTTAGTGAGGGAGGGACTCATCCCCACCAGACCCTTAGGTTTTTATAGAGGTGAAGAATTGAAGAAGCTTGCTGCTGGTCACCGAGCTGAGTCTGCCTTGTAATGAGGTTGCTCACTGACATCCACCTGCTGCCCAACGAGGACCGAGCCCTCTGGGGGTGTCTGACCTCCATCAGCTCCACTATGCGGTTCTAGCAGCCATCAAACCCAGCCATGCGTGTGCCCTAGGAAGACGCCCTTGTGGTCTGAGGTTTGAAGGAGAGAAACGACAGGACCTGCACACATGCAGAGACAGGCTCGGAGGTACGACCGGGGTGGGGTGGGGGGGTTCCCTAGACCGAATCAGGATATCAGAGGCACATCTTGCCATGTAATTAGTTTAACTTCTAAGAAGTAATTTTAGCAGAAATACACGTATAACAGAAACATCTTGGTCAAATATGGCACTGGGAATGAATCGGCTTTTAATGCATTGGTAGAATAAAGTCCCAAGGTCGGCCTTTGTGAATCCACTGCGAACTCATTTCCCCTTCTATTCCAGAGCACACAGGCACCGTCATAGTGAATGCTGCAGTCAAGACGGAAGCATTTGTCTCCACTGTCCCCACAGCTTGTGAACAGTCGCTTTGGGTGACCTATGCTGGCCTCACAACTTAGCCAAGTCACTCACTCCTCCCTGGTTTCCCAGGCACGTGGGTTGGACGACTCATAGGTGGTCACACTTCTGCAAACACGCTGCCAGTATAATGCCGCATACATGTAAATATTTCACAGGGCGGTCATTAGAAATAGATGAGACTGCCTCGGAGGAGACTGCTTCTTCAGCATTCCATTCCTTGAGCAATGAGCGCCCTGGTAGTGAGATCGGTTCTGGAAAAAATTGGGCTCTGATTTGCACCCGCTCTTCCGGGTGCCCGTTCTGCTCCTACCCAGCTCCAGTCTGCAGCGCTTGGCACACTGGCTTCCTCGATCTGCTCTGCAGCCCACCGTGTGGGCTTTTCATCATCTGCCAGGCTCATGGCTCAGACGCCAGCCTCCGCCATGTGAACCCTAGCTTCAGATCACAAAAGTATACAGGAGAGTGACAGAAGCGACTGCTCACAAACCAAGGCCACCTTCTTCTCCGTCACCTCTCCAGCTGCAGCTTGCCAGGTGGTGAAGCAGAGGCCAAAGAGGGACAGAAAGAAGATTGGGTTTAGAAACCACAGTGTCCTAGTTACTTTTAACTCATTGCTGGGACAAAATACCTGACATCTAAAATGAAGGAAGGAAAGGTTTATTTTTTACAGTTCTTGAAAGTTTCAAGCCATACTCAGTTGGCTCCAAGGCAGGGTGGCATGGTGGGCCGCAGTTCATGGCAGCTGCAAACAGCAAGGTGCAAGCCGGCAAGAGAGAGAGACACCTTCTTCCTTCCATTACATCACATCCTGGCTCCACCCCTAGGTGGGTGTAGCACTCACACCACCAATCCGAGCACTAGACAATGAACCAATCACAAATGCCAGATTTGGTTGAGGCTTTGGGGTCACTGACATAAACCATGACAGTGGGACTAACATTTAGCTTCTTTGGTACCACAAGGCAGAGTTCTAATTGGCTAATGGGCAGGAGTAACTGCAAATATTAAAACTGGAGTGCACGCCTTGTGGGACTTGACTCCAACCTGATTATCATCAGTGTAACTTCTAAGCAAAAATCTCAGTGGAAATATAGACACAAAAGATTGGCTCAGTCAAATGCGACTCAGTCAAATGGCTTTAGGTAGAAAACAAGATTCCCAAGGTCAGCCCTTGTGAACTCACTACCAATTTGCTTCCCCCTCTGGATAACGAGAGAATGAACCAGCAGTGGAGTGCATGGGGGGCGGTCTGCCCAGATAAACCACAGCCTGGCATCACCTCTTTTAGCTGAGATGTGCACTGAGTGATTCTTAACCTCCTCAAATAACCTTAGATGCACAGGAAGCTACCAAGATACTACAGAGTACCATGTATCCTTCCTCTGTTTCTGCTAATGGTGACATCTTCCATAGCTAGAATACACCATCAAAATCAGGTCAGTGGTGGGTACAGTGTGGATCTAGTCTCAACATCATTTTGTCCCATGTGTAGATGGATGACCACCTCAGTTAAGACCCAGAAATATTCTGTCACTACACAATCCTAATTGATGCTGCCCCCACCATTACCACATCCCTAGCCCCTGACAATGACCAACTTGTTATCTATGATTTTTGTCACTTCAAAAATTTTATACAAATGGTATCACATATTGTGTGACCTTTTGGGATTGGCTTTTTATGTATTGCTGAATTCCATGCACTAATAATTTGTTAAAATTTTTTACATCTGTATTTATGAGGGATTCTGGTCATTAGTCTTTTTTAGAAGGAGGAGGCTTTATTATCGATGTAATAGTAACTTCTTAAATTACCAGGGAAATAGTCCCTCCTCTTATAGAGTCTTGAAGAGACTGTATAGAATTGGTATTAACTGTTCTTTACACATTTGGAAGAATTTGCCAGAAAAACCATCTGGGCCTATAAAGTTGTTTTTTTGGAGTCTTTAACTCACCAATTCAATTTCCTTTATGAGTATAGTGCTATCCAAATTACCTGTGTCATACTGGGTAGTTTGAGATCACTTCTGCTTTGAGAAGAATAGGTCCATTTCATCTAAGCTGTCAAAGGTACGTGTATAGAGCTGTTCATGTCTCGTCTTATCCATGCAGTGTCTGCAGGGGCCGTAGTAATACCTGGTGTTTCCTTCCTGATACTATGGATAATTTGTCTTCTCTGTTTCTTTGTTTGTCTCGCTAGAAGTTTGTCAATTTTATTAACCTACAAACAGCATTTTTATCTTACTGGTTCTGTCTATTGTTCCTCTGCTTCCAATTTCATTGATTTTTGCTTTTGTCTTTATTATTTCTTTCCTTTGACTTGGTTTGTGTTTATTTTGCTCTTCTTTTCCTAGGTTCTTGAGGTGGGAGCTTAGGTTATTGATGTGAGACTTTTCTTCTTTTCTAATGTAATTTTAAGTGCCATAAATTTCCCTTCCAGCGCTGCCTTAGCATATTTTTTTTCATTTGCTTAGAGACTTCCTCTTTGATTATTTAGCAGTGCTTTGTTTAGCTTCCAAGCACTTGGATATATTCATTTTATCTTCTGCTTTGATTCCTACTTTAACTCCTTTGTTGTTAAAGAACACAGTCCGTATTATTTCAGTCTTTAAGTTTATTGAGGTCTTGTGATGTAGAACAATCTATCCTGGAGTATGTTTCACTTTAGAAGATACTCTGCTCTCCTTAGATAAAGAATGTAATAGGATGCTGATGTTGATGTTGAATTCCTCTACGTGCCTGCCAACACAGCGCACACGCAATTCTGTCTGCTTGTTCCATCAACTGTTAATAGATGGGTGTGGGAGTCTCCAGCTATGATTGTGAATGCCTATTTCTCCCTGCAGTTCTATCAGTTTTGGCTCTGCATATCTATCCACTAGCTCTGTTCTTTGGCCCACACACATGTACTTTTGCAGTGTCTTTTTTTAATCACTCCAGGTAATTTTCTTTGTTCTGAAATCTCCTTCTTGTAGAATTAATATAGCTACCCTTGTTTTTCTTTGAACATCATGACATAGTATATCTTTTTTAATCTTTTTACATTAAGCCTATTTTCAGTATTACATTTGAAGTACATTTCTTTAGAGGCAGCATATAGTTGAAGTTGAATCATCTATTTTTATATGACTCAGTCTTTTAATTGATATATTTATTTACTTTAATTCAATTATCCACATTTTAGGTCCTAAGTTTGCTAGGGGTTTTAGTCATTCACTATTTATTCTGTTTTTCATTTCTGTTTTCTTTTTCCTGCCTTCCTGTAAATTATTTGACCATTGTTAAAATGCTGTTGTATTTATCTAGAATAGTGTTCTTGCTAGTTATATTTAAATATAGAAACTTTGCTTCCTGTATGTTCCTTCATCCTCTCCTATATATAATTGTTTTAAAGTTTTCCTGTGTGTCACTGAGACCATAGCAAACAGTTATACAACTCCATTACAGAAGCTCAAAAGCAGAAAGAAAGCATATTAGTTTACCATGTTTCCACCTTTCCTTTATTCTTTTTCCTTCCTTTCCAATGTGCTGCAATTTCTTCTTTTACTATTTCCTTTCTTTTAAGGTTAGTCCACTGACTATAAATGCTCATAGTTTTCTCCATTTAAGAATGTCTTATTTCTCTCTCTTTCCTGGTTGTTTTTACTCTGTGGAGAATCTGAGTTTAACAATTCTTTTCCATCCTTTGAGAAATGTTCTGCCACTTCCTTTTGGACCCTGACATCATTCTTTTGTCATTCAAACTGTTTTTCTTCTGTAGGTCACATGTGCCTCTCTTGTTGTTTTTAGCATTTCTTTTTGCAAATTATCAGATGCTTGATTATCATATATGTCTCTTGGTATTTTTTTAGGGTTATCTTGTTTATGATTTGCTTATCTTTTTGAGTCTGTTTGTGTCTTTCCCCAAACTTGAGACATTTGCAGTTATTTTTTAGTACTTTTCAGCCTTACTCTCTTTTTATCTCCTGCAATTCCATAGACACAACAGATCTTTCGTTATATCCACAGATCTCTGAGGAGGTTCTGTTCATTATTTTTTTTAGCCTGTTTGCTATATGTTGTTCAAATTGGCTGATTTCTATCATTCTATGCTCAGAGTCATTGATTCGTTCCTCTGTCTCTTCAATTCTGCTGTCAAACTCATCTGTGATTTAAATCTCAATCCATGGCCATTCCACCCTGAATGCACCCAATCTCGTGTGATTTAAATCTCAGTGATTACATCGTTCCGTTCTAAAATCTCCAATTGGTTCTCCTTTGTATCTTCTCTTTCTGGGCTGACATTTTCTATTTTTCATTTGGCTCAAGCATGTTTTTCATTTTTTAGGGAATTATTTTTATGATGGCTGATGGATGGTTTACCAGGTAATCTTAATATCTACATTATCTCTTTGTTGGTGACTGTAGATTTTCTTTTCTTATGAAAGTAGAAATGCTCATGGCTGTTGAAAGAAGTAATTTTTTAAATTAATATTTTGAATTTGAGCTATTGTCATGAAACTGAATTTTACTTAAATCTTTTTCAATGGGGCCCTTTGATCCCGTGCGCATAGGGGACAAAGGGGTGCTATCTCATTACTACACTTAAGAGGGGGGATTCCTTCCTCATTGCTGCTGGTGGCAGTGGAGTTCAGGGTCCCCAGAACGTCTCTGTTGCTCCCATCCTGGCTCAGGGCCTGGGATACCTTCTTTCCACTCCCCAGGTGGCCTTTTCTGACCATGGGATTGGAGTGCTCCTTTCCACCCAGATGGGGAAGAAAATTCTAGCTCCTTACTTGGCCTCCTTGGCTATCACTGAGCCCAGCTAGAATGTTGAGGTGCATCCTGACTGCTGATTAAGGACAGAAACTTAAACTTCCTGCTTGGTCTTTGCCCAGGATGGGACTGCAATTTTTTAATGATGTTTGTTTGGCTGGAGTTGGATGATTATTATTTGAAGGTTTTCTCCCTTTCTAGCCTGCCCCCTGATCCTCTGGCTGCAGAGAGAAGGCATTGTGGGTGGGGAGCTTTTTAACTGCACCAACTGACATTCCCAGGTTGCCTGCTGTTCCAACCCAAGTCTGGATTAGATGATGCAAAAACAAAAGTCTGCTACTCCTCCGTCAGTTCTAGATCTTGAGTTTCCTAGTCGATCTGCCTGCTTTCCCCCTTTAAGAAGCTTTTTATGCTTGTTTGATCTAAAGACCTGGGGTGCTGTACTGAGTGGAAGGAGT
>PVJX010042387.1:0-14194 GCA_004027295.1 Dolichotis patagonum
TGATCCCCCTAAAGACTCTTGCACATTCCTTTATGAATCTCTAAGAGTTGCCAACATCTTAACAGTTTTAGCATTGCTAAAAAGTCCAAGTCAAAAATCCGTCTGAAATCTAAGGCAAACTCTTCACTGTGAGCTCCTATACAAATGATAAGAAAGTTAAACACTCTCAACAGCAGGCACAAGATACACATTTCCATTTCAAAAGTTACAAACAAGAAAATAGCAAGTAATGAGATTAAAGCAAGACCAAAATCTAGCAGGGCAAACATTAAGTCCTATAACTCCATGTACAACATTTGAGGCAATTTGTGGCAAGATGTGAACTCCAAAGGGATTCCACTCCTATGGCGCTGCTGGTGGTTTTAGCTCCCATGGATTCTTCCTTGAGCTCACCCTGTTCCCTCCTTATAGTTTGGCTCAAATGATCCAAGTTTGTGGCTTCTCCAAACTTCTGGGGTCTCCACTGTGCCTTTGGCTTCACACTCCCAGCTTTACGGTGTGACTCTCAGGGGCACACCAGCCTTCCAGACCATCTTCTAAAATCTGGGTGGAACCCTTCCTCACCCAGAGGTCTTCTATTGCTCATACACTTAAAACCAGTGCCACATGAATGATGCCGAGGTCTGCTGCCAGCTGTAGCAGTGGCCAGGTTCCCTCTCATCTGGCTACAGTGCCTGGATCACTGAAGATGCTGAATCTACTTCTGAGGAGCAAATTCTCTAATATGCTGCTATTCTGGAACATGGTGCTCTGAGGCTTCCTTGTCAAAGCAAAGTTTTTCACTTTTGCAATTTTGAGGCAGCAAATGGTGAAGTCCTCCTTGAGATACCTTCATCTTTTCTATTTTCCTGTTCCTTCTCAGCCATCAAGATCTCCTCTTTTCTATCTTTGCAATAAACAGCTTTACTGGAACTTCCTTTCTGACCATATTTGCAAAACAACAAAGGAAGGACTACTCTACAGCTATTTCCTCCCTTGTGTTTTACTGGGGCTACTTAGAGTAGGTAGTTACTTAAGGGCACACTTTTAATCCTAGTGCCCTTGAGCCTAACATTGCACCATGAATTAATTCCATCACACACATACCTAGCCACCTCTGAAAAAGCCCCTTCTATCACTGCATGAGGCTTTGGGGACAGGGACATCTAGACACAAGCTGTAACAATTGCCCACTAGGAATTTTTAAAAGATCAAGCTTTTCAACCTAGAATGTAAATTTTACACCATCTTACATTAATTTTTCTGTTAATTTCATATGCTGTTTTATTCAGATTGGCTCCATTCTAAATAGAATGAATAAAGCTATTACTTTTTAAAATAAGAAATTGGTAATTTTCAGCTTCTTTCACATGAATTTGCTCTTTCTTTTGCCTTCCTTCACATTTACCTTTGCCTTCCTTCACATTCTTTGAAAGCAATTAGGTCTTATCTTACTTTCAAGGTCTAACTCAAGTGTAGTGAGATGCTTTACATACAATTGGTGCTCAGTAAATACTTGTTGAAAAAATAAGTGCTGAACTGCTCGTTTACCATTGCTAATAAAAGACTATTGGCTCAAGTTGATGTCTGAATAATTATTTTTGTTCTCGAAGCTTCTTGTAGTGTAAGGTGATTCAGCTTACTACTCTGATCTCACCAATCATTTGATACTCTTCAATATGCTGACTTCTATAGAGATCTGCCAGCCAGTAGCCTGAACATGTTAAAACACTTTGAACTGTGTGGAAGAAAATTGACGATTTTAAAGTTTTTTGAAAGAAGTTTCTTGACCCACTAATACCATTAGTTAGTTTCCTTAAATACCCAATAAGGTATTCAGCTAAGAGATTTCCTCTGAACCTGACCCTTGTTATTTTCCTTCTGATTTCAACTTTAAATGTTATATAGATCACAACAAGGCAAAATAGTCTTCGACAGAGTGACTATCATCCTGTCCTAACTCCTAGCCAGTAGCCTTCAAGCATAAGTTTCCATGGTTTTTCATTTGGATGAAAGAAATAATAATATTCTGTCTGTTTTAGATACCTCTCATCTAGATAGAAATATAATAATACAGTTTACTCAACACTGTTGACTTATTAAAAATTCATTATTTAATTTTAATCTGAATTCACTGATAGCATATGTAAGGATTTTTTTTCCTCCACAAACTGTACTTCAGGTAGATTTTCTTTGTAAGAAAAATAAGACATTTTCATTTAAAACATAATTTTATCCATATTGGGACTTGGAACACAGTAGCAGATGCTATAAACTAAGATAACAGTGAAATCAAGGAAGGTATGCAGTAGTTCCACACACACACACCCAGATGTTATACTAGTTAAATCATTTTTTACCTAGTGAAAGTTTTGTTTTTTGTTGAAATAGATATAACTAATTTGACAGAAGGTGAGGGAAAAAAACAAATTGGGTGAAACCAAAATTTAAATTGCTAAATTAATGTAATTGCTCCCCCTCCTAATAAAGAATGCATATATATCTTCCTTAAACTTCTACCTGTCATGTTGTATTTTTCATCTACATACATCATGTTACACTTTTTATAACCTGCTTCAGTTCCTGACATTATTTGACTAGTGTTCCACATTTTCAAATTGGAATCAGGTAATGCATAGCTCAATCAACAAAGGTGAGACAACACTACTGCTTTCGCCATCTTGTATGACTGTGCGAGTACTGTTTTTCTTTTTTCTTTTCTCTGAACATCCTTTTCAGCTATTAATATTTTATTATGTTTTGCTTAGTTGGGTACACAATGAATGATCTAATTTTTGAATGGCAAGATGAGGCACCTGTACAAGTGGCAGAAGGACTCACTTTGCCCCAGTTTCTGTTGAAAGAAGAAAAAGATTTACGATATTGCACTAAACATTACAATACAGGTAGGGGGTTGATTATTCTTCTTTACACTTATGATTTTTTATTTTATGATACACAGAGGTTTACTAATTGTACTGCTAGCTTAACTATTTTAACTTTATATAGTTCAATGTTTTCCATAGGGGCAGACCGTAAAATAGACGTATTTGAACCGTATAGGTGCATTGATTTATCGCATATTGTTATATAATTGGCTTATATGAAATCAAACAAATGCTTGGTATCTAGTTAGACTTAAATAATTTTTGTGAAAAACCCATATTTACATATAAATGATTCTCAAAGTGTTATGCTTATAAAATAAAAGGAGTTCCTACTTTATAAAGGCTTTATTTGCCTAATTTTCTTTTTGGTCATATTTTTATGCACTTCAAGGCATTTTTATCTACATACCTACTACTCAGGCTAACACAGGAACTTTGCACCTCTCAGAGTATCCGATGCCACCACCAACACTAACAATTAAGAGATTCAGTATGACTTGTACATGTATAAAATCTACGTACTTTTCTTAACTGTATGGACTATTCCCAAATACTTAACTTAGCTATATATATCTGATTACTATAATTCCACTGAACTGCCTACAGTTAAAGCACCTCTCTAGTTTGGTGAATGCATGGCCTTCATCAGCATCTGCTGTTGCTCTTATCATTCAATTACAGTAAACTATGATTCATTTTGGCCTCAGCATTTTGCAGAACTCTGATCAGATCTCTTATTGTATCAAGTCACTAGTCTTTCTTATTTTTTAAACAAATTCACAGTATCTGTTCACAAAGTCTTTGCCATTTTAACTCAAAATGAAGGTGATAGACATGATCTTATTAGGGAGTTCAAGGTTAACCTCTCACCACAAAGATGAAGGGCAGGCAAGTCATCCGCTCAATCAGCTCGCTAAGGACAGTTATTTTGACTCGTTCCTTTGATGGAAATGCAAAAGTCTCTAGAGTTGGGATAAGGTATTATGTTAGTTTAAGAACTACCTCAAGAAAATCTCTTGCAAATTTGGTACCTTAAAGTAAAAGAAATTTATTTCCTCATAGTTCTAAGGGTTCACAGTCTGAAATCAAGGTGTCAGTAGAACCATACTTTCCCTGGAGACTCTAGGGGACAATGTCTCCCTGCCTTTTCTAGTTTCCTGGCAATCCTTGGTACTTCTTGGATCACAGACAAACTATTCTCTGCCTTCCAAGTTATGTGATGTTCTCCTTTTATATTTGTGTCTCTGGGTCCAAATATCCCTCTTCTTACCAGGCACCAGGCATATTATATCAGGGCTCCCTTAATACAGAATAACATTTTAACTTGAGTACATCTGCACATACCTTATTTCCAGATAAAGTCACATTCACAGTTTCCAAGTACACATAAATTTTAGGGACATACATTTCACCCAGAGTAAGAGGTGAAGCAGTAAAGATTACCTTGGGATGAATTTTTATGGTATATATCTCAAGGTTTTTCCTTAGCAAACAACAAATTTGCATATTCCACTGGAGTTATGCATCAAGTTATTACAACTTAGGGAAACAACCTACATTTACTTTAAGCAAAAAATCAAACAGGTGTTTTCTCAGATAATATCATAGAAATTTCATAGCTTTCTAGTCCAGGAAATTAAAATACCATAAATTGCCCAAAATTGTGAGAGGATAAATACATCTGGCAAATTCCTCTATGAGGTATGCACTTAATTTGTCTCAGACCCTAAGCTCCATTCTATATTATTCTTACAATGCACAGGAGCCATCTGTTAACTCCTATCCAGTAGTAGGTAGAGAGATTATCTTTATATCCCTTATGCAAATAGAAAAAAACAACAAAAAACTATACATTTTATGAAAAGCATACTTAGAAATACATATTCCTAATAAAATACATTGAAGTTAAAAATTCATGTACAAATGACTGCACAAAACCAAATGCTTTGCTTAATTTCATTTCATTGTTCATGGCCCAAAAGTATATTTTAAGTTAGGTACCTAAAACCTATCTCCTAATCTCTTCAAAACCTTTTACCTCTCTTCTTCTTGCTTGATAATCTATTGCTATGATGCATAGATGATGGATTTATTTTGTAGAAATGGTCTGTTTTTCTCTTCAGAACATACATATGTATGAGTGTGTACACCCACAGAAGCTATATATATATATATATATATATATATATATATATATATATTCTTACAATCAATGGTATATGCACATGTGTATAGTTTTACTTCTAAACAATTTTTATATAAATACATTTTAAAAATACAGCAATAGTTTATTTTTTCTTGAGAATTACATTACACTTAGAGAAATCATATCCAAGTGTTCAGTACAATTGTTACTAATTATATCATGAGATTATTTAGTACATAATTTAACAGTGATGTCTTAAAATATTTCAGTTATTTTGGGTCTATTTCCTTTATTTTTAATGAAAAATTTTAAATTTTTATGTTAAATAGAGCTTTAAATCTCTAAATATTTTCATATATTTCAGGAATCTTTAGGCCTTCTGTATTAATTTGATAAGCAGATAAGGGATCATAGGTGGCTTGGACATGTTTCTGGTTGCTAGACCAGAATATGAAGCTTGTGAAATATCATTTGAGACTTAAATTGTAGAATCACATCGACCCCATCCCTTGCATCACTTGTGCAGTCTTTTGGGAGCAAGTCACACTAGCAGATCCATCGCACTGAACCATCCCTAGCAAGACACTGGCGCTCTTCCTGGATATGGGCCTTTCCTATTGTTCTTTCACGTTTGGGTCAGAGAATGTTATGTGAAGAGAAGATCATTAACTGTCTGATTCATCTTGCTCAAAACAATTAACATTAAAAAGAATAAAGAGAAGAACTAGATGAAAAAATTTAAAGGAAAAGTACCAAAGTAGTAGAGATAGCTGAAAAGGGGATGAAACTAGAGGATAAGCAGAAATATCAATTTAATGTTAAAAAAATTGACTCCTCTGTTACCATAACAGAAGTAAATAATAGATACATAAAAGCATAAATAAACAAAATGTATAAATCAATGATTGTAGTGTGTTTTAAAATTATGCTTGAAGTTACTAAAAGTACACACTTCTTGTTTATTATTTAAGGAACCTTTCGTCTTTACTTGTGTTCATCTCTTAGCATTTACTTTAAAGTAAATGCAAACAATTCTGAATCAGCAACTTCTAGATCTAAATAAATACTAAAAAGCAACAGAAAGTCAATAAGTAAAGAAAATGTTTATGTAGTAAATGTGTATTTTATTGTTTACCTCAGAAACAATCACTACCATCAATGAAAATATAATTTTTCAGTAATTTCATGCTTAAATACTGTTCAGTGGTGAAGTAGAAGGATTATGTTGTACTTCCTAAAAGATCTCACTCTTTATATAGCTTCTAGATGTTAATGGAAAATCAGAAATAAAATTTGATTATGTCATTTGGATTTCTTCAAGATAGTGGAAATTTTTAAGACAGAGTCATTATGAAAATTAAATTGTGATATTTGATGCCATATAGAAAATATTTTTTACTAATCAATGTGTTTATTTTATGACTAACTAGGAAAGTTTACATGTATAGAAGTACGATTCCATCTGGAGCGGCAGATGGGATACTATCTGATCCAAATGTACATCCCCAGTCTCTTGATTGTAATTCTATCCTGGGTTTCGTTCTGGATCAACATGGATGCAGCTCCAGCCAGGGTTGCTTTGGGAATAACGACTGTGCTGACCATGACCACACAGAGCTCAGGGTCACGAGCTTCCTTGCCAAAGGTAAGTTCACTACAAAGGAATACACATATTTGCACATGCACTTATAAAGATATCATAGTCAGATCTTTTCCAGTAGAATTTATATCTCAATACTGATTTTAAAAACAGTATATTACCAAGCACAAAATTTGGAAAACATAAAAAGAGAAGAAACATGTTTCACAAACCAATGATATCTGCTCTCTATACTTTGTGGGATCAATAACAGTCTTAATGGGCATAATGGCACATGTTTGCAATCCCAGCACTTGGGAGACTGAGGCAGGAGGATTATTAAAAGTTTGAGGCCATCCTGGGTGATTTTAAGACCATTCTCAATAGCATAGCAAGATCCTGTCCCAAAAAATTTTAAAAAATACTTTACACTTTATGAAATGCTTTGTATCTACAAATTTATATAGAAACAGAACTATAGATTATATTAAAATTAATACATAGAAATATATATGTAGATATTATGGAATATAGGAATATAGATATATATTATATATAGATTTTAATGCAGAAATATATTAAACAGTTATTTAAGTGGAATTTAAATGGCATTTTAAAAGTTGACATGGTATTCTATTGTATAGATATGTTATAATTTCCTCACTTTTTCAACTATATATATATTTATATACATAAATATATGTATGAACACACATGTATCCACACATATAGCTTTACACACATTTCATGGTATATTTTTACTACACATATTTAGAGCTGGAATTTCTGGCCTAATATCTGTAAGCATTGATATGTGTTGACAAATTTACCTCCAGCAAAATATGGCAATTGCTCTTGTATAAACATTTGTATGAGAGCTTAAGTGCTGTATTTGACCAAATATAGTATTTATCATTTTTAGAAAAATTTTTCTCTTTTTTTTTGGTTAACCATGTATCAGTTGAAAGGAAAATCTATCTAATTTCTTAAATTTAGTCCTTGCTGAGAATCTAGAATTAAAATCAAACTCACTGTCCCCTCTGTAATGTTTTTAAAGATCCTAATATTTCCTTTCATAAGATACACCAAGTTAAAGAATCTTTTTTCATTCATTTAGCCTCAGAAAAAAGAAATTATTTTCTTCTTATAACTTCTAAAAATTCACTTTATCTAAATGAAATAATCTAGTAAATCTTCAAACAAATATCACTGTTATTTTCATTAAAATAATATATTTCATTAAAATGATATATTTAAAATTATGTTACATTTTCTTGTGCATTTTATGCTATATACTTTCTATTCCCAGTAAATTATAAATGTACTATCATGGTTCCATGAATTCTATGAATTGTATCATATGATTCTTTTTATATTAAAATGCCTAAATAAATAAAAGATGGTCTCAGGATACTTTATCACTAAAGGTCACATAATGCGGGAAGAACATGATATTATGCAATACTCACTATGCCTCACTAAGATTTAATGATTGTCTTTCAACATGTTATACATTTTTATTAGCAATTATATTTTCAAAGTGCTCTGTAACAGTTCTTACTTTATGAAAAATTGTCATTGTGAAAACTATATTTACGAGATTATAAGATTAAATTTTCAGTGTTAACATGTATATGTGTGTCTCAAGAACTCACATGATAGTAGAAATTCCATAGTCAATTTGTAAAGGAAATTTACTCACTGATCTTCCTCATCAATTAAGCTGAAATAAAACTCACTTGCTCTGTACATTGTCAACCAGAAAAAAACAGAGTAAAAAGCCATACTTCAGGAATTTATGCTTCTGTGAGGCACTGCAGAAAGCCATTATACATAGAAACTGCAGTTAGGTCAAAGAGCATGGAAATTTTGGTAGAAAAAGCAAAACTAAAGAAAGCAATAAACTCAAAAGACAGAATGAGGGCACCCATTTCAAAAAAAGAAAGGAAGATTTGGGACAAATTCATACTTTTCTCAAGAAATAGTAAAGATTTTTTAAGGCATTTATTTCATTGGGATTTTACAGAAGAAAGAAACTATATTTATTTATTTATTTTTATTGTTTTTGGTATCAGGAATTCAACTCAGGACCTCATGCTTGCCAAGCAGGCACTGTGCTGCTGAGCTATATCCCCAGCCCAGGAATAAACTTTAAATCATGAAGTGAAGTACATACATGGATGTGTGTATACAAAGTCTATTTCTATTTGTAGAGGCAGCAACCACTAGAAGCACAATGAGAATGGTTTAACTCTCACATGAAAAGAACTGATTGATAAAGTGATAACAGAAGGTGACCATATGCTCTTCAACTTTCTCATAGTTAAGTAATGATAAAAAATCTCTAAGAATACATTGTAACCAGCTTCTTAAGAATTACAGAGCTGAAATTTCTCCCATATCTTGTGCTGCATTGGCCACTACAGTGTCATCATGAATCAAGCCTGTCAGCCCAAAACACACTCATATGACTCATTTCTTGAAACTTGGAACTATTTTACATTTCTGTAGTGCCCGCATCATGTGGTCTGAAGAGGGGTCTATATACACCCCATTACCAACACATTTTCAAGATTATGTAACTTTCTGAAGATTTCTTACACTGGATGCCCGGCAGTGATTCTGGGGCCACATCATGGAATAATTTATAATCTTGCTAATGGTTAGGTTTATTTTGGATACACTATCAACCAGCAAAATATTTTAAGAAGGAATAATTATTCTGCTTTCTGTATGAAGATCAGAAAGAAAGAGCAGAACCAGAAGCAGGGAGATTACCAGGAAAGTTAGTGTAGTGCACAGTAGACGATGGTCTGGCAAGATTGGTAGCAACCAAAATACAGTGTGACATGTGGATTTGAAAAGATGTAGATATTTTGGAGAAAACTTACTTGGAGGTAAAACAGACAAGATTTGCTTTTGCATTGCATACTGAGGATTCAGAGAAAGCAGGAGCCAGCATGGCACATGGGACAGTAACTAGGTAAGTAAGTAGTGGTGACAGTTATCAACTGGGAAAGTCAGGAGACAGGATTATCTAGGCTTCAATTTTTTGAACATGTGAACTTTGAGATAGTTGTAACACAATCCTGTAAATGTGCAAGAATCTAAGAACTTTTAAACTTCTGAGTAAGGATATTCAAAGACCAGACTTTATAGAATACACTGTAAATGGTCAGAGAAGCAGATCAGAGGTGATTTTTCTAAAAATGAAAAGAAATTCCAGAAATAGAAAAAAAACAGTATATTTGAGGTCAACCCTTCTCTTCAACTGAAATTGACCTATCTACTCAAAGTTCCCCCTCTCCTCCTGTCCCAGGAACATCTTTATCCATACACAGAACAGTTAAGAGAATTTGATTAAAGGTAAGACCCATGCATCCTAAAATTTTCCCTCAAACTTCCTGAGATTTCCATATTATTGGATCATTTATTTAGATATGAAAAAATAGTACTCCTTAGAAGGATTAGGTTTTAACCAGGAATGAAAATGGAGAGAGTGATAATTATATCATTAATTTTTAATGTCATTTGACTTATCATGATGTGAGTTAAGACCTTGGCACTGAAAGAATTACAGTTTTTGTTAAATATGCAGATAGATAGGACTAGAGAAAATCAGAAGAGAAAAGCTCTAACTTTATTTGGAAGTTCTCAGTTCTAGTAACAATCCACATTAGTCCTCTAAGGAGGACTTAGATATATAGCAACATTATATAACCCTTTCCCTTTATTTTCTGATGTCAGTGATCAATTAATCCCAACTTGGGAACTTTCTTCCACTTCTTTTTCCTATCCTGTTTTATAGGGGTGAGCGAGGCTTATCTTTGGTATATGTTTTTTGTTTCATGTCACATCTGCAGAATTATGCAAGTATCATTATGTATCCAATTGTTTACTTTCCTAAAATGGCCTTCAAACCTATTACTGACTCACAGTGACTCAGTGGTTTGATGATAGCATGTTCAACAGACAGATGTGCACACACTCACGTACACACACA
This sequence comes from Dolichotis patagonum, assembly GCA_004027295.1. NCBI lineage: Eukaryota > Metazoa > Chordata > Mammalia > Rodentia > Caviidae > Dolichotis > Dolichotis patagonum. The sequence continues at coordinate 10,596 of PVJX010042387.1, forward strand.
GACAAACACACATAATTTATAAACTATACTAGTTCACATACCCAGACACAAACTACGTAGGGTTAAGGAGGATGTCTGTAAATTCCAAGTTCATCCAAACACTCACTATTACCACAGTATAATGCAAGATTCTTGGCATTAAGGGTTGTTTGATTCAGCTTCATTGCACTTATTCTGCATAACAAATATTCCCCCAAAATCAGTCGCTTCCTACACTTATTCTTGCTCACAGATTTATGGCTCAACTATGACTCTTCTTGGGTTTGCTGGGGATTGGCTGAGTTGGGGTGCTCTTGGTTTTAAACTGTGGGGTGGTTCAGGTCTGTTCTCTACATCTTCTATATTTTCCCAGGAGGAAAATATAGCAAAATGAGGGGATCAGAAACATGCAAAGACCTTGGACAGAAATGGCACAGAGTCACTTCTGTACTCATACCATGAATTATACCAGATTAAATTCACAAAGCAAAAGTGTAATGGAGGAGGAAAAGGATTTTACCAACAGGAAAGACTTGGAGAAGAGAGAAAACATTTCAAACAAATAATCGTATCTACTTCAGGGTAATCATTTGTTAAACCTTTATTAATGCTGTCTTAGACCATAATCTGGCTAAGAAAAGCAAAAAGGGGAAGAAAAAAGACATGGAGGCAGAACGGAGAAATTGCAAGGGAATTTTAAGTGGGCTTCTCTCACTTTGCCTCTATCACTATGGCTGCCTTCCTCAGAACAAAGCTACCAAACATTAAAAAATCAAGCATGAGAAATTTCAAAGTTGACTAAAGATTACACAGAAACTCAGGAGCACGCAGGTTATGCAAACTGAAAATTCTACACTAAAAGCTGTTTATTGTAAACAGTTACTTAGAGGCTTGTACCTCAGTTCTGCCCATTTTTCACATTAACTTAATCTGTGATATACATCAATAGTACTTTTTTGAGAGGACAACTGGACTTTTCTCTATTTTCATCCACAGGGCTAAATCAGAAAATAACATGTTTTGAATGAGTATCAAGCAAGGATTTAAAAACAATGTATGCATTTAAAATATTTACTTAATGTTAAATTCTTAATTTGAAAAGCAAGAGAGCATTTAATCTTTTAAAACTTTTAAAAGCATAGTAGAATTACTCTGTTAACTCCCTATAAAACAAATAAAGTAATAAAAATAATTTAAAATTCCATTCACCTAGCTTACAATATAATGAAAATGTTGGTTCTTAGAAAATATAATAAATAATGCTTCATCACCAAATACAGAAGTGGTTACAACTACTAGAAAATGAAAAAAGATGTGCTGTATGTTATATTTGAATATCATGAATATGTTAGAAGCATTTTTGTATAAGGCTGATCTAACAGATAAGATAGAAGATGTAAAGAAAAATGGAAGACATATATTCCTGTTTTCTTAAATGCAATAAACATATGTTCTTATCTTCTCAAAAAGGGACAGTACCCTTTGGGTTTAAATAGAGTTAAGTGTTACACATTTGCAACAATGTAAATGGGTTTATGGGAGCTGTATGGTAATCAAGTTTTCCTGTTAATAGAGCAATGAACAGCTAAAACTATCAGTAATATTTTAGCATGCATCATTTGACTACATTTGAAATCTCAGAAACCCAGAAGGCTGATGCAGGAGAATTACAAGTTTAAGACCAGCCTAACCAATTTAGCAGGATCTTGTCTCAAAACAACAACAACAACAAAAAGAATCAGGGAATGTAACTTAGCATTCTATGGGTTTAATTCTCCAAATCAGAAAAATTAATAATTTTTACTTATTCAAAATTTGATTATATGGTATCACTTCAATCAACCTGAGTACTTCTTACTTTCTTCTGTGATAAAATATTTAATAAGTAAATTTAACTCTATAATATACAATTTTCATATGAGCAGTATACTTAAACTTTTAAAAATGTGGGTCCAGTTTCAAAGATGGTGGATCTAGAGGTAGCAGGATATGGAACCTCTCTGAGAGAGACAGCTCAAATGCCAGAATAGAATACCCTGGAGAGATCCAAACAGAGCGAGATGGACTCTCTCAACCCAGGAAGAAACTGAAGGGAAAGAAACTGCTTGAATATGAGGTCCCAGAGCTACCCAGAGCTATCATTAGAGAAGTGAAGATCGGCAAGCAGTGCACTCTGGCCAAGCCACCTGAATTCCTACCCAAGATACACTTGAGCAACCGAACCCACGCCGAAGTGACTGGCTTGAGTGGCTAGAGCGTGGAGCAGAACAGCCCCATGTGCAGCTTGCCTGGAACCAGCCCTGCACATGACTTACCCAGAGGCACCGTGAATTCACCACAGCCACGCTGAGGTCAGAGGTTGGGGAGCCCAGTAGTTCTTGGGGACCGGCATCAACATGCAGCGAGTGATGGGAATGGGAGCCTCCCGCAGGAAAGGGGCAACCAACTAGACGACATATTGGAGTTGGGCAGGAAAGCCCTGGCTCTGTATGGAAGCAGCTTCAGTTGGTTGCTCCTCTCACAGAGCGGATTGGTAGAATCTATTTGGACTGGGCTGGGACTCAGCAGGTCGTCACAAATCTATTGGTTCCCTGAGGGCGGTGCACACAGATGCAGTGAATGCCTGCGAAGGTTGACTGGCCCGGAGGGGAGGAACCAGCGCACACTGCCCTTGCTTGAACTTCATTCTCTGATAGCGGCCAGCAGAGGGCAGAAGCCCTTAGCCTATGTGCTCCAGAAAAGCCCTAACCAACAAGAAAAGGGGCTGGGAATTACACTATACACTTGTATGGAAGGGACCAGAAACATGATGAGAGGGAGAAATAAGAAAAAGCCTCCAGCCCCCAATCCTGAGAATATTGATCCAGGAGAGGTAAATATAAAAGAGATTGAGGGCAGCAAACATGAAACATCAAACACAGCGTCAGTGGATATAAAGAGATATCTTAGGGACCTAGTAAATGAGATCAAAACTGAAATATTAATTCAAGTTAAATAAGAGATAAGTAGATTAATAAAAGAAAGGCTAAGCATCTCTCAAGAAAACACAGACAGAAAAATGGGAGGAACACAAAGGGAGAGAAACGTTCAATGAAGAATATAAAAAAACTCCTAGAATTCATGAAGCAGATTCAAAGAGATTACCAGAAAACTAAAGACTCCATAGAAAGTTGGCAAAACTGCTTGAAAAAAACCAAAGATAGACTATCAAAAATTGAACACAGGCTTGCAATGTGTGATCATGAAAGGGAAGATCTCTTAAAAATAACAAGGGAGCAGGCAGTAACAATTGGAAGGCTAGAGGACAAGAGGATCTATAACTTAAGAACAAAGCATGTGAATGAAGAAGCAGGAGTCAAAACAGAAGAACTGCAAAGGTTATTCACAGAAATTATTAAGGAAAACTTCCCAAACATAGAAAAAGGAAATGATATGCAGACGTATGAAGCATACAGAAATCCAGCCACCTACAACCAAAACAGAGCTACACCCAGACACATAATAATCAAGATCCCAGAAATTCAATATAAGAACAGAATATTAAAAGCCATCAGAGAAAAGAAACAGATCACCTATAAAGGAAACTATCAAAATCATGGCAGATCTCTCAACACAGACCA
>PVJX010042388.1:0-14185 GCA_004027295.1 Dolichotis patagonum
TTTGCTCTTATTCTGGGTTCCATCAAGAATGAGTTGCTTTCTCTCTACTTGTCTCAAATTCTAATTTCAATTTTCCTCTCCTCTGTAAGGATCTTCCAGCAATCTCAATCCTCCAGCAGCTTCTCCTGACTGTTACTTCTTTGGGCAGACATTTAACACAAGGCACATACTGGCAAGAATTTATAGGGCATAGAGTGGCACAGGTCATCAAGAAAGATGGTTCATCTTCATAGAATGAAGATCCAGTCAATGGAGAATACTTAACTCCTACCCAATGCCAAACTCAATTAAAGGTGCTGGAATGGAGACTGAGTATTAAGGACAACTTGGAGTACATCATAGAGGTTTAACACTTTTCTAATTTATTTTTTCTGTTTTCTCTGTAAGCAAAGCTTTAGGGATACACAAGTCCAGACGGTCTATAAAATTTATACCTTTGTACCTATTAAGGAATTTCTGCCACCTGGTGTACTGAGAGGGGACTGCAGGATGAAAAGAAATGAGAGTCCTACTTTACTTCGTGGATTTTGCGAGTTTTCTAATAATGTCTTAGTCACTTTCCTTATTGCTGAGACAAAATACTCAACACCCACAGGTTAAGGAAGGAAAGGTTTAGTTAGCTCACAGTATGTAGAGGATTTAGTCCATAATTGGCTGGCTCCAAGACAGGGTGGCTTAGCAGAGAGGCATCACAGAGGAGAAACAGTTCATGGAGACAAAAGACAGCCAAAGCAATCAAGGAAGGCACATTAGCAGCTTCTTTGTGCTCATTTTGAACTCTCTATGTGGGCCACTGTGATTAGTGAAGTCTCAAAGCAATCAATCAGTGGACTGATTTAGTAATCACACACCCTTAATCTCAGCACCAAACACTTTAGATTCAGCGACCTCTGAGAAAGTCTCCTATCTATGAATGCATGAGGTTTGGGGGACATCTAGACACAAGCCATAACATTCCCACTCTGGCCCTCTGAAGACTCATGTGCATTGTTTTACACAAAAAGCATTTAATCTGTCTCTAAGAGTGGCCATAGTTCTAACATTTTCACCATTGGTGAAAAGGCCAAGCCCAAAGTCTCTTCTTGGATATAAGGCAAACTTAGCTGCAAGCCCTTGCACAAATGCAAAAGTTAAACACTCCCAACATTCAATGGCCCAACTTAGATTTTTTCCATCCCAAAAGGTAAAAATAGGGGGGATACAAAGCAATGGGATGAAAGCAGGTCTGAAATCTAACAGGGCAAACATGTCTTGTAGTTCCACAGTAGCATCAGAAGCAAACTGTGACAATATGTAAACTTCAAGTTGTGGGTAGCTCCTACCTTGTGATACTTCAGGCATTGTAGCTCTGATGCCTTTTCTCCTGGGCTCACTCTGCTCCCTCCTTGCAGTTTTCTGCAGACTATCCATGTTCCTGGATTCTCCAAACTTCTGAGGTCTCCACTGTACCTTTGGTTTCACATTCACAGCTTCACACATTGGCCTCTCAGGGGCATATTTTCTGGCCTTGCAAGCCATCTTCTGAAATCTGGGTGGAAGCCTTCCTAAGCCCACAACTCTTACATTCTGCAGTCACCTAAAACCAGCACCACATGGATGATGCCAAGGTCTGCTGCCAGTGGGAGCAGTAACCAGACTTCCTTCTGTCTTGACTACGGAGGTCTAGTGCCTAGATCACTGAGCACTCTGACTCCAATTTCAAGGAAGTAATTCTCTAGTCCACTGCTATTTTGGAACATGGTGCCTTGGGCTTTCTTCTCTAAGCCAAGTCTTGCCCTTTTGCAGTTGTGATGCTAAAAGGGTGAAGTCCAGCTGCTTCTTTTGATGCTTTCATACTATCTTCCTTATTCTCTTGTTCCTTCTCAGCAGTCAAGATCTTCTCTGACCTATCTTTGCAGTTCATGGATTTACTGGGTCTTCCTTTCTGATCAAACTCACAGTGTTTTTAGTCAATCTGCTGGGCTTTTTTTCACAATGTTCAACACAGATCTGGGTAAAAATCCCCAATGACAGCCATGCCACCACCTCGACATTACATTGCCTTCAGATTTCTTCTACAAGATTACTTAGTCCTGCTGCCCTAATCTCAGTCTCAGGCAAAAATCTCTAAATGGAAGCCAAATACATACAGACATCCTGCCAAGATATAATATACGTTGTCTGATGTTCAATAAGCAGTGTAGTCCTTCTTTCCAGTAGAAAGCCTGAACTTTAATGGTAGGATTTCTATCAGCCTTGTGGTCTGAACTCTGACAAGAATCTTCTACACAGTAGAGCCTAAGGTGTTCCAGTTCTACATTTTCAGCTGACATGTCCAAATCATTCCAAACTCTTCCCACGAGCCATTCCCAAGGGCTCCTGAATCACATGATCAGGTATAATCACAGCAGCAACCCCACTTCTCTGGTACCAAATTCTGTCCCTTATATTCTATGCTCTAGTACCTGCTCTAGTATCAGTGTAGCACTCACACTGTAATCTCAGTACTACAGTATGAATCAATCACAAATTCTAGATTCAGCCTCATCTCTGCAAAGCCCAACCCTCATGACAAGTGAGGCTTTGGAGGGACATCTAGACACAAATTATAACAGTAAGTGTTGTTTATTCTAAGCACTCATTACATATTTCATATTTTTATTTCATTGATATGTTATTTTCCTGCCAAGTACATGCTGTAGAATTCAGTAGGAAGCTCCTGACAAAACAGGAAGGGAGGAGAGGTGACAAGACTGCCACATAGGAAAGGAAGTTAAGCACACATGCTGTCAGTGTAGGCAAGATGTGTGCATGGAACATGCAGTTGTCAAAGTAGTGAAGACTGCCCTACATTAGACAGCTGAAGCATGGCTTATTTTTGCAGTAGACTTCTGTTTGTCTTCACATTGTGGTTCATATAGGTTTTTATTTTTGATGCTCTCTCTTAGGTTTTATAAGTGAGTAAACACCTGATTGTTGATATACATTCTAAGCACTCTGTAAATTTTTATTTTATCGATATTTTGTGCTCCTGTTAAGCTCATGTTGTATAATATAAAAACTTTCTGACAAAACAGACTACTGTGGTGTCAATTATGTCCCACAAGCAGGCCAAGAATTCAAAACAGATGTGCTGTCAGTGTAAGTGATATGTGTGGTTTTGTCACATGTGCACTGTCTTATGTGTGATAACTGAAGTAGGATTTGTTTTTGGAAAGTACTGTTGGTATTTTCATTGTAGTTTATATAAGAACTTATTTGCATTGTTCTTTTTTAGGCTTACTACATCATAACATTCCAACCTTTGCCCTTCAAAGACTCATGCACATTTCTTCAAGCCAAAGGCATTTAGTTCATCTCTAAGAGTTTCCATAATGCTAACAATTTCACCCATGTTGAAAAAGTGAAGTCCATAGTCTTCTCTGAGATTTAAGGCAATTTTAGCTGCAATCTCCTATACCAATGAGAAGAAACTTAAACACTTCCAACTGCTGTAGTTCCATGTGAAGTATCTGAGGCAATCCGTGGCAAGATGTGTACTCCAAAAGTCTTGGGTGGTTTTGCCCCTTTAGCACTGCAGATGGTTGTAGCTCCTATGAGTTCTCTCTTTGGCTGGCTCTGCTCCCTACCTAAATATTTTCTTAGATGATCAATGTTTCTGGCTTCTCCAATCTTCTGTGGTCTCCACTGTACCTTTGGCTTCACACTCACCACTTCATACACTGCCTTCTCAGGAGTACACTGCCTGTCTTCCCAGGCCTTCTTCTGAAATTTGGGTGGATGCTTTCCTGATCCCACTACTCTTGTGTTTTGCATGTACCTAATCCAGCACTCTGTGCATAATGCCAAGGTCTGCCTCCAGCTCTAGCTGTAGCCAGGTTTCCTTCTCTCCTGACTGTAGGGATAAAGTGCCTATGAACCAAATTCCAAGGAACAACTTCCCTAGGCCACTTCCATTCCTGAATATGGTCTTCTGGGACTATCTCCTTAAAATAGTCTTTCACTTTTGCAACTCTGATATTATAAAGGTGAGAGTCCTGTTGGTTCTTGTGATGTCCTCAGGCCATCTTTTCTGTTGTATTCTTCTGAAATTGCCTTTTTCTAACTAGATTTTTCAGTGACCAGTTTCTCCTGTATTCTATTTTTGCAGGCAGAAAATTTACTGGAGTTTCTGTTTGGCCAAACTCACAATGTGTTGAGTCACTTTGCTGGACTCTTTGCTCTTGCATCTCAACATAAATCTGGATAAAATCCCACTTCCTCAACCTTAGACTGCCTTGAAATTTTCTCTGCAAGATTAGTTAGTTCACTGTCCTTAATCGTAGACTCAGCCAAAATCTCTGGACACAAGCAAAAGGCAGACAAACTTTCTGCCAATGCATAACACAAATTATCTGGAATTCAATAGCATGTAGTCCTTCTTTCCAGCAAAAACTTCCTGAATTTAGTCTTTACCTGCAGAATTTATCAGCATTCTGGTCTTCTAAACTCTGACTAGAATCTCCCATGAAGTATAGCCTGTGGCCTTCTCATCTTAGTGTTTCAAGTGGCATTTCTAAACTTTTCCTAACTCTTCCCCTTCCCACAAGCCGGTCACAAAGGCTCCTGCATCACATGGTCAACTATAGCCACAACAATGACTCCACTTCTCTGGTACCAAATTCTGTCTTGGTTACTTTTCTTATTGTTGAGACAAAATACCCAACACCCACAAGCTAAGGGAGGAAAGGTTTTATTTAGCTCAGTTTTTGTAGAGGTTTCAATCCATAATCAGCAGGCTTCAAGGCATGATGGCTTGACAGAGTGGCATCACAGAGGAGAAACTGTTCATGGCAGACAGAAAACAGCCAAAGTGAGCAATTAAGGGACTTCAGTAGCATCTTTCTTCCCATTTTATACTCTATTTAAGCCTTTGGGGTTAGGGAGGCACCAGAGCAATCAGTGGACTGATTTAGTAATCACATACCCTTAGTCTCAGCATCATACACTTTGGAGCCAACTGCCTCTAAGGAAGCCCTTTCTGTGACTTTATGAGGCTGTGGGGGAAACATCTAGACATAAACCATAATAAATAATAATAATCTACTTTTATTTTTAAAACATTATAAATTTTTCCAATAGAAATAGAAAGTAGTAGATTTTTAAAAATTCAAAAAAAAAGGAAAGAAATAGAAAGTAGAACAATATATAAAATAGTCAAAAATGAGGTGTTCTGGGGGGGATTCATCGCAGTGAGGTTGAAGTTCTCAGATTCCTGTTTTTATTGGCTTACTGTTTTATTTCAGAATTTTGCTTATTTCTTGTCATGGAGCTCAGAGGTTATGATCCATAAGGGAGGGTACAAAATAAAACAAAACAAAAAGCCACCAAGGCTATTGAAGAGTACTATTTCATTCATGCCCAGTCATTTACAAATCTTATTCCACTCAGCTTTACCTTGTCATGGGAAGCAAGCTTTCATATCTCCATTTCATAGAGGTAGGCCCTAAATCTAATTGAAAGTAAGGATTTTTATCTATCACTGTCCAGCCTTTACTGAGTTGAGAAAAAAATATTCAAGACCAGTTCTTTCTGACTTCAAAACAAGAGCTTTTGTCCCCACCTAACTTTAAAGTTCTAAACTGTGTTCTTTCTGGAATAGGCAGTAGTAAAGTTACTTTTATGAACATGGAGGATGGAGGATGTCATTCACATCACAACCTTTCTTCTAGGTTACTTTTGTCCCCTGGTGGACCTTATCTACGTGAAATCTAAAGGTCAGATATTTTGATAAAGAGCAAGTCCTGGGGTTCATACATGAGTGAGACACTGGATGGAGGGGTGGAGACAAGGAAAGAATCTCTAGAATTTGACCAACTTTAGAGAACCCACACCAAAAGACATTTGACTTCCTATTTGAACATGGCATTTTTAAGGTAAACTCAAATGAGAGTCCCATAACTGGCAAAGAAGTAACTTTTTGCTTTCACAGAGCATAGTGGCTTCTACATGTCCAAATACAAATGTCCAAGGTTGGATCCCATGAGAATTCCTGGAGAATGCCTCATGTTAGACTTGGTCACCTGCAGAAGGTGCAGCACAGGGAACGCAAAAGCTCCACACTGTCCTGTTCTTCAGATGAGTGCATTCTGTCAAGGGCAGAAGCTGCTCTCTGCTGGGAGCCCCAAGAACAGCATAAATAGAGGCCTGTAGTAATGTAATCCTGTCTAATCCACCTTTAATTAGAGTATAAGCAGCTTCAGCTTACCTCTGTTGCAAACAGATATAAACCTCAATTAATCAGACATTTAAAAGTCAATTTCAAATAAAATGTCCAAGTGATGGAAGTAAAGAGATTAGAGACTGGGACGTATGCACAGGCTGGCCATGTCTTGTCAGTGCAATTGAGGTGGGCAGATCCTATAATGCAATAAAACTGGCCCGCTTTGTATCCCCAGGGGATCAAGGGGGACAGGTCTCATCTTCCAGCTTCTCTCAGAAGCAGAGGAAGATTCCAGTGACTAAAAGGACAAGATACATTCAGTGACTTTTGTATGCTGAAGTTGTATTTGCAATGCTATTCTCATTTCTTTTATAATTGTGAAGAGGAAAAATCACTTTAGGCTACCAATCAAGGTGCCTGCCTTAACCTTGCTTCCAGACGTGCTACCCAATGATGAGATATTTTATTATTAACTCTGCAGGTGATTATGATTTTTTTGCTAGTCATATCTACTTATCATTCTCATTAACATGTTTGTAATTTAGGTCAATAAACTGTTGTGAGTATGCATGTGTCAGGCATTATTCTGGAACAAAAAAGATGAGGAAGTTATAGTCTCTGCTTTGATTCACTGAGCAGAGGAAGAGATGAGGCCAACTCCCACCTGCTCAGGGAATATGGATGCAAAAACCAAGTTGTGTATCTTTAGACACCCTAGGCTTTTCATACCTCAGAGTCTTAATGTGTGTGGAAAAAAGAGATCTTTTTGGCTAAAAATTAGAATTTTCCTTTGTTTCTGTGGACTCAGACACTTTTTCTAACCATCTTCCTATCTCCTTTTCCCCTTTGCTTTGCTAAAGCTGGCAAGAATCAAATGTCTGTTACTGATAACTAAAGAAACAACTAATACATATAATAGTATCACTAATAATAATGAAAGCTAGTTTTTAATATTAAGTACTGCTTCCTGTGCTAAATATTTTACTTATTTTTCATTGGTCACCAAATTCCTATGAGGTAGCTGTTTCTATGATTTTAATTTCCCTGTTTTATAGATTAACACACTCTATAGGGTTTTTGGCTTAAAGAAATATTATAGTTGGCTCCAATGGAATTCTCCGGCCAATAGGTTTTCCCTATCCTGAAAGTCTCCAAAATGCCTATTCATATTATATTCCATGGTTCTGAGATGAATCATGGTTCTCCAAAGACACAGAATTAATAGGGAGAGAATTTATTAGGAGAGTTGGCTCATGTGATTATGGAAGCCAAGAAGTCTCATAGCATATTGCAAGCTGGAGACTCTGGGATGAAGGTAGGTGTCTCAGTCCAACTCTGAAGACCTCAAAACCAGGAAAGCCAAAAATGTAACTCTTGATCCAAGGCCAAAAACCCAATGACTCAGGGAGCTGGTTTAAGAAGTCCTGGAGTCCAAAGACAAGAGAGGCTGAGTCCTGATGTCCAAGGGCAGAAAAAGCATTGTGGCTCCAGGAAACAGAGAATGACAATTGTGTTTTATCCCACTTTTTATTCCTTCTAAACCCCTGTCCAATTGGAGGGGCCCACCCACATTGAGGCCAGATCTCCCCCACTTAGTCCACTGACTAACACTCATTTCCACTGGGACCACCCTTGGAGACATACCTTAAGGTAACGCTTTACCAGTTCTCTATGTAATCATTAAGCTATCAAGTTGGCACCCAAAGTTAAGCATAATAGTAACCTTTAACATTGTCAAAGTGTAAATATCAAAGCTCAAAACAGGATTCATACAAAATATATAAATTTAAAAATCTATTCAAGGTGGTAAAGCTGGTTCAAAGGAGATTAGATGATGGGAAATTTATATAGTCATTTGCTTACAGGGACACTGAAATGAATTTTCAAATAAATATAAAACTAATTGGTTCATCAAGAATAAAGCCATAGTCTTCTATTTTTCCCACCTTATAGAAATTTACCACAAGGCATGTACATTTAAAGTATATGGCCTCTAAGAAAACACTAAGTAGAAAATTCAAACACAGGCACATTCTCCTAGGAAAGGGGTAACAAACTTTCTGTACAACCATTTAATAAATATTTATGACTTTATAAGTTCTATGATCTTTTTTGAAACTATTCACCTCTAACAGCATAAAAAAAACTTTCAATATACCTAAACAGTTTGACATGATTGTGTCCTGATAAAACTTTATTTGCAAAAATCATATAGCTCCCAGGAGTGTGTTGAGTCCTGTCCTAGATGATTCACTAATATTTTGGTAAATCCGTTAAACGATGCCTGAGGTTGACACTAAAGAAAACAACATGTCCCTATCCTCTTGCTCTGTCTCTAATTGTTGGATCATTTTTCATGACATTCAAGGTGAATCGGGATTTGCTGAGGTGGTGCTCATCTATATGGATTCAGGGGAGCCCTTATGTTTACTCGGTTAGACTACATTACCTCTTTGCCTACCCTCCATAGAGTTGACGCATTCATACTTGACATTCGTCCTGATTGCCACATTTCGAATGGTACTAAGCAATTCCTACCCTAGGCTTTCTTCTTTCTTAAATGGAAGAGAGGCTGATTTTCTTCCACTTCTCTAGGAAGCATAGGAATTGAGGTAAGAAGACTCCTAGTCACCACCCACTGTCTCTCTGTGCCTCAGTGTCACTACCTACTGATGTGTAGTGAGAACAGTCCTGTGCCTCCTTATGTAGTTTAAAGGTGATACTGTATATAAAGCACCCAGCTTGCTGCCCATTAAGTGTACCGGAAGTATTACTTCTCTTTGTCTTTGGATTCCTCTCTTGTCTTCATCCCAGGTGGCTTTCATGCCAATTGGCTTTAGTGCTGACATTAGAATTATGCTGATGTCATAGCTCTGCATCCTTCTTGCTTGGGTTCAATGCCCTTTCTCCTCCGTGCTGATATTTTATTTCACTATTTATGTCTAACCTCTGCCTTTCCTTCAAATTGCTTCTAGTGACTTTTTGTTTTACAATTAAGTATGCTGTCTGCTCTTTCACAAGTGAGCAAAATGCCCACGGCAGTGGAAAGCATCAAAGGATCACAGATTATTCCTATTTTAGAGATGAGGAAACTGAGGCTTTGTCAGGCTGTTACCAGCCCAAAGTTGTATTCTTAGACTGTTTGGGAGCAACCAGGCTCCAGAGAGCTCTTCACTCTGATCTGAAAAGAATTCATAGACCAGTATTGGATAAAAGCAGGATGTGAAGCCAGCTCATTCCAGATAGCTTAGGTCCATAAAAATGCAGCCTCGGTTCTTGAATAGAAAAGATCTGTATGTCTGCTCGCATGAGGATCATGACTCACACTGGGAAGGACCAACCACTGTAGTAACCTAGAGAAGTAACAGGACAGGGAAAAAACAAAATGATCTTCCTGTACTGGATACTGAATTTGGCTGCTGGATGTTGGGTATTATAGCACGTGTGTGTGTGTGTGTGTGTGTGTGGGTTTACAGATTGAATCCAGGACCTTTGCACTGAGCTCTGTCCTCAACCTTTTTAAATTTTCTATTTTGAGAATTTATTTCTAAGTCGCTAAGATGTCCAGTTGTATTTCAAACTTGTTATCCTCCAGCCTCAGCCTCCAGTGTATTGGGATTACAGGTGTGTGCCACCAAGCCTGGCCAGTATTCAATTGTGCCAAGTCTGACAGCAACAATTCAGAAAGACTGTTCTTGTCACAAATATTCATGATATCCAATGTCCCTTGGTTTCTGCCCATTTTCTGAGCTTTATTTTCCAGGCTCTTGTGTATATTTTGAGGTATCCAATAGTTTTCTAAGAAATTCTTGTTGTACTTAAGCCATGCTGGTTTGGTGTTTACACTTGTCAAAAAAGTACCCTGAGCAATGCGGACTACCTATTGTCTAGTTGTTAGGCTTGGGTTAGTGCACATCTTGTTCACAGGAATTTCCCTCAAGAGGCCAACTCTTGCACTCAATTGAGTGAGTATTTGCACTCAATTGGAAGAAAAGAGAAAGGCCTCAGAACTTTATGTATTTGGAAACTCAGCACCAAGAAGTTATTCTGGACATCACTCAAGTTTATTGCTCTAAGCTTAGGCAGAACTTTTTTCTATCAAAAGGTAAATTTCAATTGTCTATTATCAATGCCCCAGTTATGTCTTTAATAAGAATGTAAGATTCACAAAATTAATCAGGTTAATGTTCTCTGTTCTTGTAGTCATTAAATAAGCTACAACCCAGCTAATATTGAATCCTGTTCTAGCCTGTCTAGGTGCCTTAGTTCCAGCCCACAAAATGATGAGGGAGACTAATGTTTCCGGATACTTGTGCCACTGCATTCATTCTTCCAACACATGGTAAGGTAGGCATTATTTCATTCACTCCTCAGTAGAGGAAAGAGCCTCATACAAACAAAAGAATGTGCTCAGCCCCAGAACTGGTGACTGTGCAGCCAGCATTAGAAGTGATCCAAAATCTATGGACTTTCCTCTCTCCCAGTTTCAGAAGGATGGAAGCTATTGTTGCTGGAAAATTCAGTGATGGGTGAGAACTCTGCAGTCAAAAATGAAGTAATTTACTTTTGCCAAATAATGCAAATATACCATTGGGTCATTTTAATTGTACTATATCCAACTTCAAACAATTGCTTCATTGGGTATAGAATGTCCACTACATAGTAGGTAGTAAAATTCAGGACTACTGAATTGAATTAGATGATTACTTACTGGCTAAAGGGAAAATAGTAACAAATATAAAAATAAATAATCTAGGCTTTTGCATGGCATTTTCACTTTGTTTTGTTGCTTGCCAAAAATAAAAAGTCTGAATTCTTTCTGGGCTGTTTCATAACTGATAGATGAACTTGGCCCAATTGTTGATCCATAGAGAATGCTTAGAAATACCAATACCCCAGGGTTAAGTTTCCCAACTTTTGTTGTGGAAATATTTAGTCAGCTAATGATCTCTCCCCTGCTGTTAGCTTTGGCAGGAACTGTACCCCTAGTTTTTAAAGAAACACGAGAAAATAATCCTTAAGAAGAACTTACATGTGTCTATTTGAAGCTCACAAAGTGTTAGCATATGGAGGACCTGGAACGACATGGAAGAAAGTATTTCAATTCCTTGTAAGACATGAGAAAACCCAAAAGAACCTATAAATTTAAGAAGATGCATCCATGATTTGAATCAATTAAGCAGAAAGAAATATCACATGCCTTGACCCAAAACACTGATTCAGTTTATAAAAATGTTTTCTTTTTCAGGTAATATCTTAGTAGCCTCAGTGAATTTCCATTTCAGTCCAGGGCCACACATCCCTCTATCCATCCATCCATCCATCCATCCAACCTTAATATGTACTGGATTTCTAATAAAGAGAACACAGAGATCTGACGACAGGATTTCCTTTCAAAGAGCTTACTGGAAGTGGTACAATTTGTTCTTTGTAATTTTTTGGCTATTACTTATTTAGCACTTACTGTGCGTAAAAATCAGGACAAATTCCTATTCAGTTTTCATAATCATCCATTGGAACGTTATTGCCATTTATCTTTCAGAAAACCGAGCTTATATAATGTAAATACACGCAGTGAGCTCTAGTGGCAGGTCTGTTCCTCCTGCCTCCTCTTTCCACCTGACTCCGAAGGAAATGGCACGCTTCTGAGTACTTTGGTGTCATGTCAGTTAAGCAAAATCAGAACATGAGCCACATCATGGCCCAGCGTCTGGCAAATGGTGATATTTTTAGAGTGTGAACATTATAATTGTTGTGTGTCTATTACCTGGAGTATTACTGTGAACTCTAGGAGAATAGTTTAAAGAAAAACAAAAATATCTTTAAGAATTTTGGCAGTAATTTTAAATCCTTAAGAAAATGGACTGAGAGTTTCTGGTAAAGAACACAGAGTAAGCAAAGGTGCAGAAAGTGTATCTAGTGAGTCCATGAGGGAGAGGGCTGCACTGGCAGCCTCCTTCTGGTATGCATCTTCACATTCTTCAAGTGGGAAGAGCCTAAATGTCTAACTTTGACAGCAATTCCTCTTGGACACCAAGGATTTTCCTTCTTTATTTAGCATCAGCAGCAATAGAGTGTCCCATTAAATACCAGAACTCCTAGAAAATGTACTAAACGACCTTTTCCAAATGTGAAATCAGTTGGACTCCTGGAAGGAAAGAGTTGGCGCATTGACACAGTCAATGCAGGACAATTTCAAAGGTATGGGCAAGGTGAAGGGAAACTGACACGGTTTGGTTAGGTGTGGGTTAGCAGTAGGGAGATGGCTCCATTCCTCTTTCCCCATTCATGCAGACTCTAGAGAGTTCTAGCTGCAACTCAGGTTGCTGAAATGCAAGAGGGATGCCTGCTTGGGGCTTGGCAGTCACTGGAAAAGGAATCCAACTCAGCAGAAAATGAAATGAGAACAAATACACCAACCTCTCTTTCCTTCCATCATCCATATCCTCTCTTACTGACCAGACTTCACAAAGTTGGAGGGCAAAGAATGCTAAAAAGGTCTCTTTCCAGGACACAAAGCAAAACAGGGAAGGGTGGAGACAGGCTCTGGGAAGAACAGTGGAGAATGGTTAGTACAAAGACTTGCAGTGGGAAGCAAACAGAACGAATTTGTCACTGATCACATTTAATGTAAGGAAGCTTGTAGACTTTTTTTAAAAAATGAAAGCAGAGTCAACATTATCCATGAAATAGCTTTGTCTTACTTTCCCGCACTGAGATGTTGTTTTATGCATGTGAGCATAAAGAGTGGTGCACCTGCTGCCCTTGGCATTACCCGAGACTCCCCATAACCTCATCAGAGCATGTTTCACATGAGTGACAGCCTCGCTGTGTGCTCTGTGGGGACATGGTGGAGCATTATGGCTCCAGTCAGCCAGTCAGCCCGACGTGGGATTCAGACAATGATCAGCCGCTTCCCGGTTGTGTGACTGAGCCATTAGTGATGGAAGAGGGAAGTAGAGTGAAGCAGGGAGGGTGTGTGATAGCATCATTGAAAAAGGGATAGAGCAGAAGGCAGCGACAAAATAAAACATGCAACACGGTGAAGATTGTGCCTGTATCTGTCCCTCTTATGGCTAAGAAAGCTCTTCAGTCCCTCATCCAGGAACATGAAAGCAGTTGCGACTGGAGGAAATGTGGCATCTGATATGGGCAGAAAATAGTTAAGCACATATGTGCGCATGCACCCCCCCCCCACACCCCACTACCTCAGAAGAGATTTTAAAAGGACACTGATAAGGCCAGGCTGCCAAGCATCATAAGGGAAAGACAAAGAGAAAGAGTTATCTGGGGCCCAAGTATCCCCCACGTGTCCTGGTCAGCCTGTTATGGGAAAGCATGCAGGATGAGGGGTAGTAAACCCCCTAACCCAAACATAGTTCTCAAGGGATTTCAGAAAAGCAAGTTCAATTGCTGATTTTTTGTGCATAATTATCTATTCTCCTATTAAGAAACTGGTTCTTGTATATTATTACTAGGTGCACGTTAAGCATCTTCTTAACAATTTTAACAGGCAATTTTAAAACTTTCTCTGCACACACATAGAGATATACACAGTACTATGTTTAATAAAACTTGAAGATTTAACTGAAGTATACTGAAATCAATTAAGTAAAGCAAACATCCTTGGCAAGATTTGAAAAAACAAGATTGATATTTCCCAGAAATGAACAGTTCCATAATAACCGTCATGAAAAAAAAATAAACTAAAACTTATAAGTCTATCTTAGTTACAGGGAAAGTCCACTGCAGTTTTCTTAAGAAGCTGATGCCAAACTCCCAAAACCTACTTGGAATTCTAATATTCTGCTTTCTATTCCAAGCTGTTACTTACTGGTGCAACATTTCCATTAACCACATTGAGCAATGGGTTATAGATGAGTAAGAAATTTAGAATTCAGCACTTGAATTCATCAATTCATTTCCAGTAAGAAACTGGAAACCCCAGGAAATGTCAAAAATATAATTACCAATCGAAATAGCCCTTTGCATCTGCATAAACAA
>PVJX010042389.1:0-14166 GCA_004027295.1 Dolichotis patagonum
ATTAAAACAGAAATACTAAATCTACTGGAAGATATGGTAGGTAGAAATCTTGGAGACATAGGGGTAGGCAGAGAATTCAAAACTCAAACTGCATGGGAAATGCTTCAGAGAATCAACAACCGGGATCTCATATTATTGAAAAGTTTCTGCACTTCAAAAGAAATCACCAACAGAGTGAAAAGAAAGTCCACTGAATGGGAAAGAATTTTAGCCAGCAACCCCTCAGACAAAGGACTTATATCAAGAACATATAAAGAATTGAAAAACATCAACCCGCCACAAATTCAAAGGCCCTCTCCAAAAATGGGCATCTGAGATGAATACTCAGTTCTCATATGAAGGTATACAAATGTCAAATAAATACATGAAGAAATGTTCACCATCACTGGTCATTTGAGGAATGCAAATTAAAACAACTTTGAGATTTCATCTCACTCCGCAAAGAATAGCTGCCATCAAGAAATCAACTGATAACAAATGTTGGTGAGGCTGCGGGGGAAAAAGGAACACTGCTCCACTGTTGGTGGGAGTGTAGACTGGTGCAACCACTATGGAAATCAGTATGGAGAATTCTCAGAAGACTAGGACTGGAAGTTCCATTCAACCCAGCTATTCCCCTCCTGGGTATTTTCCCAGAAACACTGAAAAGGTGATACCACAGTGATATATGTGTACCCATGTTTATAGCAGCACAATTTGTAATAGCTAAATCTTGGAAACAACCAAAATGTCCATCAACCGCAGAGTGGATAAAAAAGATGTGATATTTTTATACAATGAAGTATTACTCAGCTATGAAGAAGGATGATCTTGAGGCCTTCCTAGGTAAATAGAGACAACTTCAGACTATCCTCATTGGTGAAATAAATAAGAATCATATTTATAAATATCACACCGTGTCTCTAGTGTAAAAAGTAATAAGAAATGTAGGAGTAATAAAATCCAAAATGTGTAATTGCTACTGTAAAAAAAAAGAAGAGGAAAAGAAAGTGCTCCAAAGGATATAATTGCATGTATGTTTAAGTGTTAAGATGGAGGACCATAGTACTGTTTTTGTTAGATCGTGGAGCAGAACTGTTAACAGTCTCATTGTTTGAATGTTTAGTTTGAATGTTTTAATTTTGTAACTTGAACAACTATTTCCAAGATGACAGTATGTAATTTATGAAGTAGCGATTTCTTAGTGTTTTTTGTTCTTTTCTTTTTTTCCTTGGAATTCTGTACTGTTGCTACCCTTTTTTCCATTTTGTTTTTCTCTTTAAATGAAATTAAAATAAATGAAAGTATTCAAGAAATGTATAAGCTGAAGGGTCAATGCCATGAAATGTTACTAGTTAATTATTTCATTATTACCTTTTCAACAGTCTCTGGGGTTTAAATTTTCCCTATACAGTTCTGTTTTTATTGATATCTCCATTCATTTTAATCTGAGAAACTCTACAGGACAGGAAGTATTTCTTTTTTAAATATGTGAGTAAATCAAAGCAGAAATTGACAAAAAGGTACAATCTCTTGTTTGATAGTTTGGCACTATGGAACATCTATTTTAATTTTTCATAATCATATTTATTTCTTAAAAGGTACAGTAAATTATATTATCAGGGATGGTTTGGGAATAAGACATATTATTTACTATCAAATATTGTAAAGTGAGAAGGGACCCTGGAATCAATGGGTTCAACTTTCTATTTTTTAAAAGCATGGTTAAAAAGCACTTCTGGAATGACATCAGCAAACGGTTATTAAGGGTTTCTGAATGGTCTCTCCTCTAGAGAAGCCATGAAAGATCTCACGGTCACAATAACTTTTTCAGGTATTCAGCTGAAAATTAGAGGCTCACAGCAATCTGAGCAGCATTCATTCAAGAAAAGCAGCTGAGTCTCAGGAAGAATAGCAAGCTTTCTGGCATTTTAACTTACTCTTTCACATCCCTCTCCCGTGCCGGCAGGAGGCATAAGAACCACAGCCTGAAGTCATGATAGCCTGGCAGGCATTGAGAAATAAAATGAGATGGGACCTCCTTGAAAGCCCCATTCCCAGTGAAAATTCTCTTTCTTTCTCAAGTCTGGTTGTTCTCCAAAAGAGTCCTCTGACAATGCTGTCTTTATTGCAACCACAGAAACAACCTTCTTACGTGGGAGTGTTTACTAAAGACAATCAGAGGCAACTGTAGATCACTGAGGCTGCTCAAGGAACTGGGTAACAGTTGCACACTGTTGAGCTACCCTAAAAGCTTAAGAGGAAAAAACTGAGGAATGGTAAGTTCATAGTGGACTTGGCAAAGGGGATTACACTCGTGTCCAGGTTTGCACATATGCTCAGGAAAGACCTAGGAAGGCCTTAGGATCTTAGAGCTAACCCTGAAGTCCTGTGAACACTTGGTAAAGTCTTGGGCACTTAATGCTTCCAAACATGTAAGGAAATTTCTGTTCATTCATTAACTGACTACTATGCTACCAGAGCAGGGACTTCAGTGGCCACACATGATGAAGAATATAGACTTCATTGAGTTAGTTTAGAAAAGTCATTAAACTAACAAGTGAGCAACGATAATAAAATCGAGAGGGAGAATTAGATGCACAAAGTTGTCACATTACGTTATTTAAAATGTCCAATTCTCTACCAAAAGCTTATAAAACATGCAAAGAAAATATAGCTCAGACACAGAGGAAAATATAAAACTGTATAATAAAAGGATCTTCTTGCCTTACTACCTCGTCTTCTTTTCTACACTGCAGCAACACACAAAAAAAATTTTTTTTGAGACAGTCTTGCTATGTAACCCAGGCTGGCCTTGGACTTGTAGAGATTCTCCTGCTTCGGGTTCTGAGTTCTGGGATTACAGGCATGTACCACATACCTGGCCTAGCAACACAAACTCTTAATAGTCATTTTCTTGATGGAACTGGAGTTGTACCCATCCCTTGTCTTTAGCAATAGAGAGTCACATCTGAAGTCATAACTTTCCCTTTAATCAAATTCCTCTCCTGACTAATTATTCCTCATTTCTTCAAATTTTTCAAATGCATGTATTTAATCATTTTGATGGTCCTCTTGTGGACTGTGATGATCTTGTCAATGTTTCTTTGAAAATGACATAGTTTTAACCTTAAAAAAATTAGAAAGTGCAATAAAATTTTAAGACAATCAGCACTATTGTGAATGGGTTTTGTGTTCCTCAGAAGATCAGACCTAGAATTGTACTGTTATGTACTTAGCTTCTTTCTAGATTACCTGGCCATGAATACTATCTCTGTTAGGATAAGCAATGTGGTTTATTCAATGCAAATGTCCATATAGATTCCTTGATTTTTAAAACAATATACTAATCTTATCACTTCTTCATTCAATTTACAAAGTACATAGATAACCTTTCAAAGAGAATTCATTAATTTATATTTCATGCTCTTGAGATGTATTTTAGTGCCATGTAATAATACTATAAGATGTCACCTGTATGTGAAAAATAATATTGAAGACATTTTCCTAGATTACTTAAGAACAATAGATATAAAATCCCACTAGGAAAAAATTCTTATGTTTCTCCTTTTGAAATAATAGAATATTTATTCTTTTGACAGAATTAAACAGATGAATCTGTCTCCTTTTCATCTGAGCCATCAAAAACCTCAGAGACAAACACGAAATTCAACCACAGCAACTGCTTGTCTTCATAGTAAACATATCTGCTACTCTTCCACTTAGGCTTGACTTTCTGATTCTACTTCTACTTCTTTGTTATCAATTTATTTTCTTTTATGCTGCATTAAATACCCGATTCAATGGGACAAGTGTAAATACAACAGCAAAACTTTCCCTATAATGGACAAAATTTAGTATTTCTTTGATATCTTAGAAAGCACTGTAGAAACTTGCAACATAAGAAGGGCCATGCTGAATATGGATGAATCATTTCACAAATACATAATGTGTTATAGTACTTATAGATATCCAGTTCTATAAACAAACTTCAGTTGAGTAAGTCAAAAGAGGTAACAGAAATGTTAGGGATCAAAACTGCATTTCATTTCAGAAAGGGTATTTTCTTCCACATAGAAAAGAACTAAATTGCATTTATTTACTTTTCTCAAAATAAAACAGCGTGAGTTGATTTTACTCGGATATGTTTTCTTCCTAAGTAAATCTATACTAGCCCTAATTAATAATCTCACATAACCCAAAGGTATGAATAAGACTTGATGTGTAACTTTTACTGGCTGTAATATTAAAATTCTGGTCAACTATTCACTGTATTATAAATAATAACACTGCCTTTATCAGGGAAACAGCATGCATCCTCACATTTCTTGAAGTCTATTTGAAGGTATGTCAGGATGCCTCATTCCTTAAGGAAATTACACAGTTAAAATTATTCTGATGTATCTCCAAAGTGAGTTTCTAAAATTGAAAGCACACGATGGCTTTTCATTACTCAGGATTCACAACCCACACCAAAAAATCAAACAGCCTTACAATGTTCATAAAGTATGAATAAAATCTAGGTTGCAATACAAACCAATATTGATATTTTTATAATTGAATTTTGATGATAAACATAACTCTCAAGTTGGAAATGACTTTTAATTATCAGGAAGAAATATGCAATCTTCAGTTCTTATTTCTTTCAGAATTGAAAAACTAAATGCTATTATAAGTTCATACATTCACAGACATTAAACAGGTTGAATCAAAAACTATCCAGTGATAACCTTAAACTCAACAGGGAAATAAGGGCTTATGTAAGAAAAGAAATAAACAAGCAATAAAATTCACTGTAAGACTTCCTGTTCTTTAAAGAGTAAAGCTAAACAATGCATAGGAAATAGAAAAAGTCATTTTATTATTTTTTTAGTATGGGGAGGCCCTCATATCTCATTAAGTTCTCACAACAGCCCCATAACATAAGCAGAATCATTAGATTTCGAAGACCACATTTAGTCCACATTTTTCAACTTTACCAAAAAATAAGACTATAGGAAACCTGAGTCCCTAGAGAGGCCAATTCCAGCTATGGGAAGTGTCCCTTGCCTGGCTGAGCAGAAGACACTGACAGACCCCTCATGCAATGTGTTCACTCCCACTGTTTATCTAAAAAGAAGAAGGGAAAACTATCAAATCTCCAAAATGTTGACCCCAAAATTTGCCTGTGGCCAGCACAAACCATGAAAAGGACACTTTCCTCTCTTTACAAGCAAAACTAGTGGCAATTTATCTGGTTAAAAGTCTAATTGTAAGTTACACATTTTTCTATTTACTTCAATAAATTACTATCATTACTGTCGCTAGCCACCACTGTGCACTGAAAATGTGGGTTCAGCATGTGCCAAGTAGTGTGTGAAGGGTTTCCACCTAGCAGTCAGTTTATCTTTGTAACATTACCATGGAATCATTACTATTAATATCTTATGTACTACTTGCGGGAGGTGAAGTTTAGAAATGAAGAATATTGCAAACACTCCACTATCTCCTGACCCTGCAGTCAACATCTGAAAAATTGTCTATAAGCCTGGGTTTTGGGATTAAATAGACTCAGGCTCAGTCACAGACCAACTCTATGACACAGAGTAAGCTAATCTGCCACTTCATACTTCGTTTTTCTCATCTCTAAAATGCACATAAAACACTATCCTTTTTTCAAAGAATTATTTTAGGATTTTAAGGAAGGAATGCATTGAAAATCTCCACTTTATACACAGCTCCACTTTTATACAGCTATATAAATGAGGATCCTACTTGAAAATTCCAATGTGTACCCTGGGGCTTGAGCACAACACCCCAGAGGATGGCGCTTTGGCATGCTGAGTGTTTGAAATGAAAGGGACTGGAGTTCTGCAGAAGCAGGAAGCGTCTGTGGCCTTCACCCTCCTTTCTCCTGCTCCCTTTATCCCCAAAGCGGGTTACATAAACCAAAGTGCTCTCTCATGAAGTCAGTCATAAAGCCAGAAGGTCATTTTCCTGACTCCTTTTCTCTCTCGAAGATCCTCACAGAATCAGTGTGCTGCATGATACCTGGGGATGTGGAAGGGAGGGTTCCACACAGAGCACTGGAAACAATCTGTAACAGGCCTTGTTGCGGTCCCACCTCCCCACTTTGTTACCCCTACGCCCCTTTTCCTTGGATAGTGTTTCTCCACAGCTATCCACTTCTTTCATCAGACTTAGCACAAAAATACACTCCCTCATCACGTAAAACTTTTGTTAAATAAATGTGTTAACCTTTCTTTCGGCGTTGACCATGAATCTTGGAGAGGAGAAGGCAAAACATACTCTTTTATTCTCTCCTATATGTACTTCATATGCTCATTCACTTAACTCTCAAGAGAAAAAAAAGGAGAAAGAAAAGGAAAAGAAAACACTTATGAAACAACAGAGTATTCTGATTATCCCTATATTTCAGGTGAAGAAACTGAAGCAGAGGGAGGTTAAAATTTGCCCAAATTCATATTGCTAAGCAAGGAGGAGACCAAAGATTTCATCTAAACGTCTGGCCTCAAATTCTACTCAACCTCTGAACCGATGTTTACTCACTTTGGGACACTCAACACTAAAGGCACCCCCCTTTCACACTCTTCCTGCCTTCATTTCATCTCAGCCCACAGTAAGTGCCTCCTCTCTGATGCAAGGGCTGGCACTCCTAAGTTCCGCCTTTGGGTGCGTACTTTACACCCTCGCTTTATATGATTTTATCATCTCTCATGCCTTCATCGCCTCTTATACATTGATGGAGGTTGCAGTAGGGGTTTTAGTACCCCCAGTCCCAGTCTGTCCTCCATTTCTCGCGAAGTAACTAATGTCATACAATGAACACTGCTTTTAGGAGACTGCATTTCCCAGGCTCTTTTGCAGTTAAGTTGAAGCCTTGAGAGTCCCTGTAATGGATGAGCAGAAGTGATGATTACAGGCCTTCAGGCAAATGAATGTTCTCCTTCCCACTTCCCGTCTTTTCTCTAAGGCTGCAACTGCAGAAAAATGGCAACAACTTTGGAGCACAGGTATTTCAAAAGGCAACATTATCTCACCAGTCCAGCCCCTTAGACAAACCAGCACAAAGCCAGTGAGCTTGGCTGAACCAGATGATGGTTTATGAAAGATACAAACTCCCACTCTATCCAAGCCACTCTATTTGCCCTTTCTTTACTCAGCACACAAAACCCATGTCTCTAGCTGAGTTCTGTTTCCTGAGTTCCATATTTCCTAGTGGGATTCTGTACAAGGAGTACCTAACAAGAACTTTAAAACCAGCATTCCCAAAACGTAACTAGAAGATTTCCAACAATTCCCCTCCATAAATGGCTTCTTCATCTATCCAAGATCCAAATCAAAGCCAAGTAGCTTTCAGCTTCCCTGTCATTCACTTCCCATAGCCAATTCATCACCTAAACCTGTTCTTTCTCCCTTTTAAATGTTTTTCCCATTCATTCCCTCGTCTCCATTTCAATGCCAGACCTGAATTCCTTTTAATTACATGAATTAACCAAAAAGCTGCTGCCCAATTTATGTTTCAAGATCCAATCTTTCCTGCAACTCCCTACCCTATTTGTAAGCAAAAATTAAAATTGTTATTGATAAAGGTGCTTTTTCAGGCCAAATTATTATAAAAAGCTTTTATATCAGTTTTTTCTAAAAGCAAAAATTGCAAGTGTTTACTAATAAAAATCACAAGAGGAAAAGTTGTTTGATTGAACAGTGAATAGGAAACAGGATACTCGTAATTTATCTTTGTCAAGAAGGGGAGTGAAACAAGAATGCATTTGTATACCTGACATGAAACTGAATGAACAGTTTGAGGCCTGATTAGATCAAGCAAAGCCTAAAGATAAAAAGGGATCACACACACACATACACTGTGCCCTAACTGGTCCTGGGCTTTGAATGATAAAGCAGATACCACTGCAAGCCCGAGTCAACCTGATCCTGCTGGCAGTTTTGGAAGAGATAATGGAGTCAGCAGAGAGGCCAAGGGAGGGTCTTCAACTTGATACAAAAGAATCCTGAGAATGGAACTTCTTGGGGGATATTCCATCTAAATAACCACTGAGCCTGAAAAGCTGCCTACCGTTCACTATCTTGGCAGGAGGCTCCTTGTGTGTTTATCTGAGAGCAGTTTTATTATTATAATAAATCAGCATCCTGTGACTATTCTATCCCAAGTCTTCCTTTTATAATAATGCCTCAGATTTGTGAATATACTTGCCGCTTCATTTGGCAACTACTCAGACTTCAGTATGCAAACCACATGTTGGCTGGACACACATGGCTTTTTACGGTCTCAGCCCCTGTGCATCTCAGCCTGTAGCTCACCCCACATCCTGAGTTCCAACCATGCCTGCTTTGCATCAATGCCCCTTGCCCTGACAGGCCTTTTTCAGCCCCTTGTCATTCAACTATTTTGTGCACCTGGCTAGACCTACTTATCCTGCTGCCTAGCACCTACTTATCCCTGAAGATTAGAAAGCTAGTAAGGTAATACAACTATTATGTGCCTCCACTGCACATCTCAATCATCAGATGAACGGTGATTAGGGATGTCAGTTCCTTTTTGTGCACCATTTCAGGTTATCTAACACATACCTCATATTCTAGTCACTGGGATAGAAGGGATTCCTTCTATCCAGACCTGGCCAACTTCATGTTAGTGTAACTGGCCAGTAACTGGCTAGATGCCTAAACTATTACTTCTTACTTCTTGCCTTTTAGTTCTTGCTCCTAATTTTATTTTTTACCAGGTGGAGAAAAATTTTTGGTCCTTAGAAGAGTCCCAACCCTAAAAGCAGGGTTACCTAGACTAAGAACAACTAACTCTGAAACTAGGTAGAACCAGCTAGAAGTCCACGCCTTATTTTTTCCATTACAGCATTTTTGTTGTTGTTTTCCTTTTCGGAGATAGGCTTTCACTGTGTTCCAAGCTGGCCTCAAACTTGTTACGTATCTCAGGCTGGCCTTGAACTCATGACCCTCTTGCCTCAGTCTTGATTTTTAACCCACAACACTCTGCCATGTCTCCACTTCTGGCTCAGAATGCCTGAGGAAACATTTATGATAACAGAATTTTGTGCATAAACATTATAAAACAAAAAATTGTTTCTATTAGTCAAAACAATTAGAGTATCTACAGCTACTCTTTCAAACTGGTCAAAGATGCTAACAGAAGAGGAATATTAGTAACAGGCACTGAGAGCTGAGCTATTGCCCAGAAAAATAATATGTTTTGATTATAAAACAAACACCATTTCTGAAGACAGCAGAACACCCAGGAGATGGGCAAGGACCAGACCCATCATCAAGTGGTTGGAGGGTAACAGTGCAAAGTTGCAACTCTGAGCTCAAAAACCGTAATATGCAATGGAGAGAATAAAAATTTCTGACAGTATTAACCGGTGACAAAAGTTAACCTCTATGACCAAACTCTACTCAGGCTCCCTTGAGCTCTTTTTCAACAAGCCTTTGACTTTCAGACTTCCAAATTCACCTGGCATTGTTCAGTTTTAACAAGAATCTTGCTAAGTTTGTTCGGCTAGAATTCCCCATTCTTTGTATTGATCGCCTCTGATATCTAGTAAGTTTCCTCATCCTCCATACACTCCTTCCTCCTCAGGAAACACTGGATTACCATGCATGTCTTCAGTGAGACTTTTATTATTTCAGGTTAGCAAGAATTCCTCCTTACTCCTAGTGTTGTCTCTTAGTAATTTCCTGTCCTGCTCCTCTTATCCTGTTCCTTGATTATAAATTCCTAGTCATTCATGTTGTATTCAGAGTTGCCTCCCCCACTGCAGAGCCCTGCAGTACCTACTTCAATAGTTTTTTTTTTAATTGTCTTTGACAAGTATCACTGAATAATTATTTTTGTTTCCCACCATATGTTGTCTTGACCTTTAATCCGGAAGAGCATCCTTATGGTCTATGTGGTGTGAAAATCTATACATTCTTGTAAATATCCAGGTTCCATGTTTTGGGAGGCAACACTAAAGAAAAACATACTCCTTTACTTCCACATTCCCTGTCCTTCCTTGTCTCCTTTATTTGTAAGTGATTTCTGATATCAGAAGAAGAAATAACCATCTGAAGAGTCATAAATGGTTTGGGGCAATGCTATCTGTCATTTAAAATCATTAAAGAGTATTTGAAATTCACACCCAATACATGGAACACTGAAAGTCTAACAGTCCACAAGAAAAGTGTCCCCAAAGAAACACAGCTGCCTGGAGGGTATCTCTCTCTGCAGGCCTTACATAAACTTCTGAGAATATTACTTCTCTGAAGACGGAGCCAATATATTTTAGCTATACTCTTTCTTCTGACTACAAAACAAAGAAATGTGTCTCTGGAGATACATTTTGTTTGACATTCTGTCCCACATTGCTTTCCATTTGGAGTGGGTCTATTTGAAGTGGGGTTGTTGTGAGCTTGTTTATTTCCATTTATTTTTCTTCAGGTGGCATACAGAGAAGCAGAATGGTGTTTCTGTCCCTTTGAGGGGCTATTTATGCTTTGTTTCCCATCTGAGATAAAAATTGTAACTATTCCCTACAATTGAATCCCAAGAAATTTGATGAAAGCTATGGCTCCTATTCCCTGGCAAATGCGTCTAAAATATTGAAAAGAATTTTGGCAGTATCGCCCATTCCTTGAAGTTCATCCAAGAAGGGCCCATGTCCATGGGCAAGAAATTGATCAGCCCTGCTATATAAAGACTTGTTTTCTACCTGCTGTTTTTTTTTTCTTTCTATTTGCTTTTCTTTTTGTTCAGATCAAGTCAAGACAAAATACTTTAGTAGTGAGTATGTTGGAAAACTCAGCACTGGGAGAAGGATGAGATGCACTCTTGACTTGCATTTTTACCAAGTGAAACTTAGAGTCTGACGTGTGGCTGAGGCCAATTCTGACACACGGCATTTGGAGATCATGGTTACACAGAGGACTCCAGAGGACGGGATAGGAAATAGTCAGTAATCTGGGCCTGGACCACCAAAGCATGAGCCTTTGAACTTGTATTTCCACAAGCTAAAAATACAGTTCTGTGATCTTTATTTGGCTCTGTCCTTCTCATCAACTGGTCTCAGTTCAACTACTCCCTTCTGAAATACTCTTTTCCTATCTATCTCAAGTAGCTCCCTTACCAACAAGACTCTACCTGCTACCCTACTCAGCTTTCAAAGTGCTTACTTCCTTCTGTAATTATTTTCTATTACTGTACTTTTTCTTACAAATGACTACATCATTAACTAGAATATAAATTACCAGTGAGGAGATATTTTCACCTGCAACATTCTCCATAGGATTCCCAGCATTCAGAGCACCATGTGAAATGCAGAAGGTAATCACAAAACATTTTGGATGAATGAATAGAAGAAAACTGATAAGAGATATTTTCTTCTGTGATTTTTAAACCTGTATTTCTATACAAGTATGTAGCTTCTTAAGAACACCGGAGGAGTTCTATGTTGAAAGTAGCAACACTTCTGATGGGAATGTTTCTAAAATGTGCAGTTGTTGCTCTATTTCTGTTCTATCATTTTTCATAGGTTTCAAAATGTGTCATAAAATATTATTGGGTCAGGGACCAGGCAGGCCACCAGATGGTTGAGAATGATTTATTTCCTTGATTTTAGATTACCAAAGAAAGATTGCAGGACTAAAGCCAGTTCTTATCTCTGAGTTTACAGAATATGAAAGATAAAATTACCTTGAAGTTCATGTATTCCAGGTTCATTTTTAATTTAAAAACCAATTCTATACCCCCAATGACATGGTTATATGACCCTGACTTTAATACTTTCAGTGATGAGACACTCACTATTTTGCAAGATAACCTGTCTCACAATTGGAAAGATTTCGATGAGCAAGGTCTTCCTTCTATTGATTCAAAATTTCCTTCCTGTAACTTCTGGCTCTTGGAACAACAATGCGCATGTCCAGTTCCTGTTCTGAATGATGAACTTTGAAATACTTGAAGACATCTAAAATATCACTCTTTAGTGTTTTTAACTTTAGAGTAAATATCCCAAATACTTCCCACTGTTACTTGTTTCTTCTTTTGGACCCTCATCTTCCTATTGAATTATCACTGGACACACTGCAATTGGGAAACATATGTTCTCTAGGGCAAAGTGGAATGAAGTTTTATTTTTGATTACAGATTTAATTGCACTTATACCATAAAACTACTAAATGATCCACTTTTGTAAGTCAACTATGCATATAATTATGTACTATGTAATTACCAATATCAGCATCTGTTATTAATTGTAAAATGCAAAAACAGATTATTCTGATAATGAACTTCCTAATTGGCCAGAAGCCTATATCTAAAGAAAATCTTATAACTGACAACACCAGCTAGCTAGTATAGGTCTTCTAAACAAAATTTGAAAATATTCAAAATAATTTAGATTACCAATCTGCACATATACAATAGTGTGGCTTCTTCCAACAATTATAGACATCTTTAAAGTCCCTTTATAAATTACTACTAATGGAAATAATCCAAGCTAAAGTACTAAAAGTGAAATGTGTCTTTTTTCCAAGAAAATGATTTTAAATGTTAAAATGGACTTTTTTTAGCTGAATAAAGTGAAAAGAATTTGCCCATATTCACACTTGTAGGAAACTGATGTTTTCCTCAACTTATGCTTTGTCATCCCCAGATCAAAGTCAGAGTTATAATCACATCATCAGTACTGATCACTAAAGCAGAAATTATATTATGTTGTTCAGCACAGTAATTTTCAATATTGACTTGCTACTTCTGAAAGCCAACAAATGGTCTGAGTTCACATTAGAGAAATTGATGGCTTCGGGAATTTCCAAAGATGGTGGACCGGTAGGTAGCAGGAGAGAGATCCTCTCTGAGAGAGACAGCTTAAATGCCAGAATTTAACACCCTGGAGAGACCCAAACAGAGAGAGATGGACTCTCTCAACCCAGGAAGAAACTAAAGTTAAAAAAACAGCTCAAATATGAGGTCCCGGGGCTACCATTAGTGAAGCTAAGATCAGCAAGCACGGCGCCCTTCTTGAGCCGCCTGAATTCCTGCCCGAGAGTGACCTGACTGACCAAACTGCGCCGATGTGACTGGCTTGAGCGACCCGAGCATGGAGCTGAACATCCCTGTGTGCGGCTTGCCCAGATCCGGCCCTGCACACGACCCACCCATTGGCATTGTGAATTCACACCGCAGCCTCACTTAAGTCAGAGGTGTGGGAGCCCAGCAGTTTTCAGGGACCAGCATCAACACGCAGTGAGTGATGGGAATAAGACCCTCCCATGGGAAAGGGGAAACTGACTGGAAGACATGTTGGATTTGGGCAGGACAGCCTTAACTCCATAAGGAAGTGGCTTCAGTTGGTCACTCCCCTCGCCAAGTGGATTGGTGGAATCTGCTTGGATTAGGCCGTGAGCCTGGCTGGGACCCAGTGGGTTGCTACAAACTAATTCCCTGAGCACAGCCACACACTGACGCAGTGAAGGCCTGCAAAGGTTGACTGGCCCAGAGGAGAGGAGCCAGCACACACTGTGCTTGCTTGAACTTCACTCTCTGATAGTGGCCGGAAGAGGGCAGAAGCCCCTAGCCTTCGTGCTACAGAGGAGCCTTAACCAACAAGAAAAGGGTCTGGGAATTACACTGTACCCTTGTATGGAAGGAACCAAAAACATGAGAGGGAGAAATAAGAAAAAAAACCCAGCCCCCAACCCTGAGAACATTGATCCAGGAGAGGTAAATACAAAAGAGATTCAGGGCAGCAAACATGCAACGTCAAACACAGTGGCAGCAGACATAAAGAGATATCTTCAGGACCTCGTAAGCAGGATCAAAACTGAAATATTAATTCAAATTAAACAAGCAATAAGTAGATTAATAAAAGAAAGGCTGGGCACCTCTCAAGGAGAGACAGACAGTAGAATGGAGGAACACAAAAGGAGAGAAACGTTTAATGAAGAAAACAAGGAAAACCTAGAATTCATGAAGCAAATTCAAAGAGATTATCAGGAAACTAAAGACTCCATAGAAAACTGGCAAAACTGCTTGAAAGAAACCAAAGATAGACTATCAAAAATTGAACACAGGCTTGCAATGTGTGATGATAAAAGGGAGGATCTATTAAATATAACAAGGGAGCAGGCAGTAACCATACAAAGGATAGAGGACAACAAGAGGATCTATAA
>PVJX010042391.1:0-14170 GCA_004027295.1 Dolichotis patagonum
GCATAAAATGCTGTTTTCTCTGTTTTAAAATTTTTCTTTCTTATTTAGGTTTCCATATCTGAGCAGCATTTGTCTTCAAAAGAAAGAGTCTGTTTTCTGACGTGTCTGAGTGCTGTCTTTTATTAGGATTCTTATCCCAATTAAATAAAGTGAGGGTCATGTTCTGAATGATTTTTCCCCCAGGAAAGTAGCTTAATGATTCCACATATCTAATGCTGCTGCTATTGAATCCCACAGTGTAAGGTGAGGCAAGACACTTTAAAGAAGTATTGTGCTTATGCCAAAACTAAATATGTGCCTTCTAATTGGCTGATGGCATTTGGTGTTTTCAAACAATTGAGATGGAAATAACTTGTGTCCTGACAAAGCTCTGTTGGGAATTTGAAAGCATTTTGTTTGTTCTGATTAATTATTAAACATCATCTTTTTCATGTTTGGGAGAAATGTTTATTACCAAATTTGGTGTGGCCATTAAAATCCTTCTGATAAACTCTTAATCCTGTCTCTCATTGATTTGAAATTGATTGTTTTTGAAATTTTATCTGCTTAGTATCTTTTGTGTCATCCAGTAGATACATTCATCACAGGTAATAGTTTCAAGCACATATCACATCTTGATCATTTTCTCTTTCCCTGTCTCCCTCCTGTCTTCCCCTTTGCTTGATCTTCTTATTCTTTCAAAGAACAAATTTTGTTTTATTGACCTTGTGTATTATCTTCCTAATCTAGATTTCAATTATTTTCACTTTGATCTTTCTGTTTCTTTCATTGTATTAGTTTTAGATTTGTGCTTTTCTTGTTTTTCTAGAATCTTGAGATGTATTGCGAGGTTATTTCCGATTGCTCTCCTTATATGTGCTTTTACACCTATAACTTTTCCTCTGAATGCTGCTTTCATTGTGTTCACAGTTACTGACATTGTGCTTCTACTGTTATTTGGTTCTAGGAATTTCGTATTTCTACCTTGATTTTTCCTGTGATCCATTGCTTTTTCTATAATGTATTATTTAACATCCATATGTTTGCATATTGTCTATTTCTCCTTTTTTCTAGCTTTATTACACTATGATCCAATCAATGCGTGTGATTATTTCAATTCTTTTGTATTTATTTAAGCATACTTTAGTAATGATGAGATGATCTATTTGGTAAAAGGTCCCATGTTTTGAGGTGTTGTCTGGTAGCAATGTGTGTTGCATTCTGTTTTTTGATCCAAACCTCCAGTCTTTTTCATTTCATTGGTGAGTTAATTGTTACTGAGAATTCATATTGTAACGTGTTCATTGAATTCTATTATTGCATCGTTTTTCCAGTGCTGATTCTTTCATTAATTTCCCTTTGGCTTAGCCATTCACCCAAGCACCTGTATACTTTCTTGAGCTCTTTGGTGTTGGTGGCCTCATGCCTCACAGTCTTGGTGGTCATGTATTTCTTTCCAATATATTTTTCATCATGGAAAGTCTTTATTTCTTCATTATTTAAATGTAAATTTTATAGGATATAGAAATTTTGGAAGAAAGTGATTTTCTTCTTTATCTTGAAAGACTTTCTCCATGTTCCTTAGATTTTCACTGGCCTTTAAAGGGTGTGTGCCACAGTTATTCTGGTGGCTTTGCCTTTATAGGTTACTCACTGTTTTTCTCTATCAATTTTAAGTAGTCTCTCCTTTTGTTGAAAATGTTATTATGATGTGTCGAGTGGTGTTTTTTTCTGGTTATGACTATTTGGTGTTCTATATGCTCTTGTACCTGAAAATTGTATCCTTTCCGCGGATTTGGAAACTTTCTTATGATTTCAATGAATTTTGAGACATCTTGTAACTTTTTTTTTTATTTCTGTAATTCTGCAGTTGGTTGGTCTTTTTTGAGTTGTTTAACAGATGCTGCATCCGCCTTGCAATCTGTCTTCATTTTAGGGTCTCCTTAAGTTTATGTTGTACTACATTCATGTTGTCTTCCAGTTCTGTTACTGTCTTCACATCAGTCAAGCATGCTACCCCTGATTTCTAGTAAATTATATGCAAAGCCAAATTACAATAAAGAGCAATATGAAGGATAGATAACAGGAATGTGTAGATTGATTTTTCTCAAATAAAGGAGATCAAGAAATGAAAGGAAATAAAAGGAGGGTAAAGAAGGGAAGGGAAAAAGCATGAAAAACTGGATCAAGTTTGTGTAACATACAACTTACACAACTTCATGCTTGCAATGTAAATATTACGCACTGCAAACATGTACTAGTGAAAAAATACTCAAACTTTTTTCTGTCAGTCTGTGAATTGTTTCTTTAATGCTTGGTAATTCTTTTAGAAATGATCATTCATGTTATGTTTTGTCTTGCTTACTCGGGTTACTATTTGTTTCTTCTTCAGGTTCATTGAAGATTTTACTTGTAAGACACTTTGCTGTTGAAGTCCTCTTTGAGCTTGTTAAATCATTTTGGTATTTGCTTGTGTGTTTCTTCAGTATATCTTCAAATGTTTTGGTCACTTGGCTTTTGAGTTGTCTATGGCTTCCTCTACTTTTGTGTCCATGAGATCATCTTTTGGGAAGTTAGAGATTTAAGGGTGTTTCATGTTGCTTTACTTTTTCATGAATTGTTAGAGATTAGTTAGGGTAGAGATACACTGTCACTACTACAGAGCTCTCTTTAGTCAGATTCTGTCTGTCTGTGAAGTTTTCTTGTATTTGTTAATGTTTTTTGTGTTTATATGCCTTTGCACCTCATTCAAAATAATACTTTTTCAGTGTTTATTTTTTAGTAGTATGTGTTTGTATTACACAATGTTTACACTCCCTGCAAAGAGCTGGTACACGTACATAACACTTCTCAATCTTCTTTTCATCCTCTATCTCTCCACTCCCTCCCCACTACTCCTCTTCTTCATCCTCCCCCCATTTGAAAAACGTTTATCTCACTATGTCTTCCTATTCTATCTTTGATTTTGCTCTGTATTTATATTTTGTGTTTCTCACATAAGAGAAAGTAAGTGATATTTGGACTGTATATCTGATTTATTTCACTTATCATGATGGCCTTGAGGTAAACCCATTTTCCTACAAGTGAATCAAGTTACCTTTCTCTATGGTAGAAGAAAAACACAAAAATTTCCTTATTCATTCATCTGCTAATGGACATATAGGTTGCTGTCAAGATTTAGTCATTATGAACTGTGTTGCTATAAACTTGGTTATGCATGTGCCTCTCTAGTAGATGGCTGTAAACATTAGGTTAAATACCTAGAGGATGACATCTGAATCAAATACCATTATTGGTGTTATTTTTTTTGGAAGAATCTCCATAATGCTTTTCACAGAAGTTGTATGTACTTGCTTTCCCCACCTACAGTGCACGTGAATTTCTTTTTCCCCACAACCTCACCAGAATTTATTAATTGATTTCTCTGTAATAATCATGATAACTTGATATTCCACATATTTGGAAGTACATGGAATCTCAATATTTGTTGAATTAGAATGTTTCTAATGGCCAGCAATATTGAACTTTTTGATACATTATGGGCCATTTTTACTTCTGAGAAGTGTTTGTTCATTTCAGTTGTCCATTTTTTGATTGTGTCCTTTATTTTGTTGGTCTATTTTTAAAGTTATTTATATGTTATAGAATTAGCAGTGTTTGAGAAAAAGAACTAAATACTACTTCATTCTGTAGATTGTCTCTCACTGTGTTGGTTGCTTCCTTTGTTGCGCAGAAGATTTTAATTTCATATGATCTCATTGTTGACTTTTGGTGCTATTTCTTGACACCATTAGGCTGCTGTTCAGAAAGTTCTTGCCTATTCCTGTGTCTTAAGAGATTGATCTATTTTGTCTAGATGAGACATGTGGGTATAGATTCAATTCTCTACATGTGAAAAGTCAATTTTTTCAGCACTATTTATGAAAGAGGCTGCCTTTCCTCCAGTATATGCTTTTGGTTCCTTTTTCAGAGATCAGATGGCTAATTGTTCCTTGTGTTGATTCTGCATCCAGCAATCTATTCTGCTATTCTACATGTCTGTTGTTGTGTTGGTGTTGTATCTCCTAGCTTTGCAGTGTATCACACCTGGGGTTGTGATGCTTTTTGCTTTGCTATTCTTGCCAGGATTTCTTTTACTATTCTGGCTCTTGTGATTCCTTATGAATTCTAGGATTATTTTCTCTAGTTGTGTGAGCAATGCTTTGGGTATTTCACTTTGTTAAATTTATGTATCTGTTTTGGAAATATAGCCAACTTGACTCTATTTTATCTGCACATCAAAAAAGGAGGAATATCTTTCCATTATCTTATGCAATTTACACTCTCCTTTTTCAGAGTACTCTAACATACACTTTAGAGATCTTTCACTTTCTTGGTTAGGTTAAGCCCTAAGTATTAATTTTTCTTGAAGCTATTGGAATATTTTACTAATTTCATGGTGAGTTAATTATTGGTGTACAGGAATCTTATTCATGTTTGCATATGCATTTTGTATCTTGCTACCTTGCTGAATTTGGTAATTAAGTCTAGGAGCCTTCGGTGAAATTTTTTTAAGTCTTCTATGTAAATGATCTTGTAGTTTGTGAATCAACATGGTTTGACTTATCCTTCCTTATACATATCCCTTTGATTTCGCTCTCTTGCTTGATTTCCCTGGCTAAAGTTGGAGTACAATATTGAACAGAAATGGTAAGACTGTAGATCCTTGTCTTGGTCTTCATTTTAGAGGAAAATCTTCCAGTTTTACCCTATTTAATATGATTCTGGAAGTAGTTTTTTTCATAAATAGCTTTTATCAGATTGAGATAATTCCTATGTCTGGTTTTTTTTTCAGTGTTTTTCTCATGAATAAATGTTAGATTTTTGTGAAAAACTTACTGTGTATATTGATATGTGTCATGTGTCATGTGATTTTCATCATTACTTCTGTTTATGCAATATAATATGTTTATTGATTTACAATGTTGGACTTACCTTACATCCCTGGGATGAAGACTAGTTGATCATGATGTGTAAACTTTGTGATAATTTTTTGCATTCTGCTTACCAGTAATTTTCAGACTTTTGTCTCCATGTTCATTACCAAGATTGGCGTGTACTTCTCTTGTTTGTTTAGATCCTTGACTAGTTTACAATAAGGATAATGCTAGCTTTCAGGAATGACTTTGGGACTTCTCCTTCCCTTTCATTTTCATTAAAATCTTTCAGGACTATTAGCATTAGATCTTCCCTAAAGTTTCTGTACCATTAGGCACTGAATTCATCAGGACTTGAGCTTTTCTTAGTTTATAAGGTTTATTTTTTTAATTACTGCTTCAACTTCACTGCTGGTTAATGGTATACTCAGAATTTTTAAATCTTCTTGGTTTAATTTGGATACTTTATATCTATCTAGGTATCTACTCATTTCTTGTGAATTCCCCAATTTGTTAATTTGTAAATAGTAACTGATAATCTTCTGGATTTTCATTGTTTTTATTGTTATTTTACCCTTTTCATTTCTAATTCTGTTGTTTGGGTCTTTTCTTTCCTTTTTTGTTAAGATTGGCCAAGCGTTTGTCATTTACTTTATTCTTTTGAAGAACCAGCTCCTCAATTCACTGATTGTTTACATTGACTTTTTAGGCTCAGTTTCCTTAGTTTTTGCTCTGGTCTTTATAATCCCTCCTTATATAAACTTTATATTCCAATTTTTCTTGTTTTTATAGTACTTTTTGTTACATCATTCGATTGTTTGTTTGGGCTAGTTTGTTTTTCTGCTATGGGCATTACAACTAAATGTTTTCCTCTCAGGACTGCTTACATTATGTTCCATCAGTTCTGGTGTATTTTGTTAATTTCTACAGTGCTTTCATGTCTGTTTTTATTCCTGGTTATTTGTATAGATTTTAAGACACCTTATCTGAAAAATTAACTTAGTAGTTTGAGATGATTTGATCTTCTGGCAGAGATGATTTGCATTTGTGTCTGGTACACAGAGGAAGTAGCATTCTTGTACTTTCTGAAACTCCACTACAAACTGAGACAATTTGGAGGAAAGGTGTGCCCTGATAAAAAGGCTCAGGTCACAGGGCCTAACTCTGAACACTGGCAGTGGGTGTGCCCTACGTTCAGCTCTGTACGTAGTTACCATTAATACATTGAGGTTGTCAAAACTTTGCTCAACTCTTCACCTGCTCAAATGCTTCTTTTGGAATTGCTTAATATCTGTTGAACACTTTAAATCCACCTCTTCGTATTTCCTTAATTCTTGGATAGCAAATAATTCTTGATTGACTTTTTATCTTTGTTACTTTAAAAGTTTTCAAAATACTTAGCAAAACTGTCTTTTAAAATTGATGGATTGTTACATTATCCATTGTGATTTTATCCTTTTCATTCTTAATTGTGTGTATATGAATATTTTCTCTCTTCTTTTTGCTAAGGTTGTCTAGAGGTTTATCAGTTTTATTTAATCCTTCTGAGAAACAACTCCTCAATTTATTGATTCTTTGAATTTTGTTCTTAGTATCACTTACATTAATTTCTGTGCTGATCTGTATAATTTCCTTTCTCATCTGAGCTTTGGGTTTGATTTGTTCTTACCTTTCTGAGTTTGAATTTCAACATTAAATTGTTTACTTGAGCTCATTCTGTTTCCCTGGTGTGGGGAGTCACTCCCTTTTAAGAGTGTTTTCATTGTGTCCTATAAGATCCAGAATGTTGTATCAGCATGCTAATTTAATTGTAGATATTGTTTAATTTATTGTGTAATTTCCTCTGAGACCCACTGGTTATTCAAGTGGGTGTTAATTTCCATGTGTTTATGTCATGTTTGTGTTTTTGTTTGTCATTGATTTCCCATTTCATTGTACTATGGTCAGATAATATACATGAGATGAATTCAGTTCCCTGCATTTAATTATGTTTTATGGGCTAATATGTGGTGTATTTTTTGAAAACATCCCATGTACAGCTGAGCAGTATGTGTATGCTGGTGTTGTTGGGTGAAACACCCTGTAGATATCTACTAAGTCCATTTATTTCTTCACAGGTTTGTTTTACTTGTGATATTTCTTTGTTGATTTTTTTGTCTAGTTGATATATCTGATTGTGAGGCCCTCGTTATAATAGTGTTAGTGCTTACTTGATTTTTCATGTCAATTAATATTTGTTTTACATAGTGGGATGCACTGGTATTTGGTTCATATGTATTTAAGATTATTGTCTCTTCTTCTTGGAGTCTTCCCTTAATAAGCATGAAAGTGATCTTTTTTTGTCTCTTTTGACCAGTCTTGTGTTGAAGTTCACATTGTCTGCAAATAGAACAGCTTCCCCTGTTTTCTTCTGGTATTCTATTATGTGGAATATTGTTTTCTATCTTCTGGATTTCAGTCTATGAATTTCTTTTTGAGTTAAATGTATTTCTTGAATGCAGCATATTGTCAAATCTTTCTTCTTGATCAACTCTGACAGTGTGTTTCTTTTGATTGGTACATTGAGACAATTTACATTAATAGTTATAACAGATACATATTGGCTTATCTGTCTCATATTATTTTCTTTGTTTTGGTTCCCTGTCTTTCTCCTCTGTTTAGTTGCTTGTCCTGCCCAGTGACACTTTCTTTAGTGTTCTTGTGACTGCAGTTTTCATTTTCTTTTCTCTCAAAGCATTTTGAAGAACTGGTTTGGTGGTCATGAATCTCCTCAATTGTTCTTTTTATAAAAGTGTCTTATTTCTTCATCAATTTTAAAAGATAGTTTTTTTTATTTTAAAGAGGGTAAAATTAGACACAACACAACAAAACAAAATAGAACACAAGAAAACAATGTAAGACACATAAATTTCAAAGCAAGACAATCAGAGATCTTCACTATCTGACATATTGTCTCTTGTTTCATCCAAATAGTTGTCCATACCTTCACATATAGAGAATTCTCACAAAACAACATAGTATGGAGCTGATCTGAACAGAATGAGGAAGGTGTTTTAGGTCTTCAAGACAAGACAATATGGAAGCCAACAATGGCTGTCATAGTGTCTCTCATTCACTTCAAAATAGCTATCCATATCTTCATGTATGTTGAAATTAAACAAAACAAAACAGGCTAAAATCACTCTGAACAGAGAATGATGGTATTGCTGGATTTCATACCATGATGCTTTGGAATCAGCACTGGGTACTGTAGAGTCTCTTTTTCTTCAAAGTAGTTCATTTCATCATGCATTATGTAATTGATTCTCATAAATTGTTTATAAGTGCTATGCATGCATGAGTCTCTACATGTATATCTATCATTTCTGTATTAGCAGGAAAAACAAAACAAAGCAAGATAACACAAAACAATTCCTAGAAAAGCATGAGGCAAAAAAGTCACATAAAACTGCAATACTAGGTGATCTACAATGGTTACCATGTCGTCTCAGCAGTATAAAACAACATTAATAAAAATGAAGCATTGGAGACATTATAAGACTTCAAAAGCAAGTAATAATCAAACCAGAGTGGGTATCTTAGTGAATCTTGTCATCTTCAGTGTAGTTGCCTATACTCGTAGACTTGATGCTATTCATCATAACAGATTTAAATAAAATCAGTCAATACAGAGTAGCAATCTAACAAACCAGATTCAAATAAGATCAGTCATAATAAGACAGTATAAGTTATAAAGGGCTTCAGAGTAAGTTGATACGAAATTAGAGATGATTACCATAATATGTCCTCTTATTTTTGGGATAGCTGACCATGTCCTCAAGTCTAGTGTAAGTAGACAAACTGGAACAGCATGTAATTCATCCAAGCAGAGTGGTGAGAATAATGGAAATTTTAAATCTTGTCACCCCATTAACAATATCCTCTGCCTCCCGTTTTTAGAAAATTCCTCCCCTTTCACTCCCATAGGGTGCACTGCTTGTTTTGGGTCCGACTGCCTCCCTAGATAGAGCATCTCAATGGAGCCTATCTCCTGATGTACTCTGCCTGTGTTTCTCTCTGTTAATATTTCAAGGCCATCTATACTAGAGATTATAGCCAATCCTCTCTGCCTTATTTCTGCTATTCTGTTTTTCTGCCATTGGTTGCTTATTTTTCTGTTCCACTCCACTATCTGCCCCATTCACTGAGGCCTCTCTGCTACTGTTCCTGAAATGCTCATATTCTTGTTCTCTCTCCCTAGAATGTTCTTCAGTATTTTTTGTAGGGTTGGACTGATGGTCACAAATTCTCCTAGTTCCTCTTTGTCATGGAAGCATCTTTTTTCTCCATTAATTTCTAGAGAGAGTTTTGCAGGATACATGAATCTGGGCTGGAGATTGTTCTCTTTCAGTGCTTGAACTACTTTACTCCAAGCTCTTCTTGACCTGATGGTCTGTGTCGAGAAGTCTGCCGTGATTTTGATGGGTTTTCTTTTATAGTGATATGTTTCTTTTCTCTGATGGCTTTTAATATTGTTCTTATATTGAATTTCTGGGATCTTGATTATTATGTGTCTGGATGTAGTTCTGTTTGGGTTGTAGGTGGCTCGAGTTCTGTATACTTCATACCTCTGCATATCTTTTTCTTTTTTCTATGCTTGGGAAATTTTCCTTAATAATTTCTGGCAATAGCCTTTGTAATTCCTCTGTTTTGATTCCTGCTTTTTCATTCACATGCTTTATTCTTAAGTTATAGATCCTCTTGTCATCTTCCAGTCTTTGTATCTTTGCTGCTTGCTCCCTTGTTATTTTTAAGAGTTCTTCCCTTTCATGATCACACATTTCAAGCCTGTGTTCAATTTTTTATAGTCTATCTTTGGTTTCTTTCAAGCAGTTTTGCCTGCTTTCTGTGGAGTCTTTAATTTCCTGATAATCTCTGAATTTGCTTCATGAATTCTAGGTTTATTCTGTATTCTTCGTTAAATTTTTCTCATCTTTTGTGTTCCTCCATTCTTCTGTCGGTGTCTTCTTGAGAGGTGTCCAGCCTTTCTTTTATTAATCTACTTATCTCTTGTTTAATTTGAATTAATATTTCAGTTTTAGTCCCACTTACGAGGTCCTGAAGATGTCTCTTTATGTCCGCTAACACTGTGTTTCATGTTGCATTTTTGCTGCCCTCAGTCTCTTTTGTATTTACCTCTCATGGACCAATGTTCTCAGGGTTGGGGGCTGGGAGTTTTTCTTATTTTTCCCTTTCGCCATGTTTTTGGTTCCTTCCATACAAGTGTACAGTGTAATTCCCAGACCCTTTTCTTGTTGGTTTAGGCTCCTCTAGTGGGTGCAGGCTAGGAGCTTTTGCCCTCTTCAGTTGGTTATCAGAGATTAGAGTTCAGGCACAGGCAGTGTGCGCTGGCTCCTCCCCTACGGGCCAGTCAATCTTTGCAGGCCTTCTCTGCATCATGTGCGCCGATCTCAGGGAATTAATTTGTAGTGACTCACTGGGTCCCAGCCAGGGGTGCGGCCTAGTCCAAGCAGATTCCACCAATCCGCTCCCCGAGGGGAGCATCCAACTGAAGCCACTTCCTTATGGAGTTAGGGCTGTCCTGCCCAAATCCAACATGTTGTCCAGTCAGTTTCCCCTTTCCCGTGGGAGGGTCTTATTCCCATCACTCACCGCGTATTGATGCCAGTCCCCAAGAACTGCTGGGCTCCCCAACCTCCGACTTCAGCACAGCTGCAGTGTGAATTCACGGTGCCTCTGGGTGGGTGGCATGTGGGGCTTGTCTGGGTGAGCCACACGCAGGGCTCTTCAGCTCCACGCTCTGGTGGCTCAAGCCAGTCGCTTCGGCGCAGATTGCTTTGTTAGGTCTCCAGCAGGGATTCAGGCGGCTCAAGGAGTGCGCTGTGTTCGCTGATCTTAACTTCTCTTATGGTAGCCCCAGGACCTCATATTTGAGTGGTTTTTTGCACTTTAGTTTCTTCATGGGTTGTGAGAGTCCCTCTCTCTCTGTTTGGGTCTCTCCAGGGTGTTTTATTCTGGCATTTAAACTGTCTCTCTCAGAGAGGGTCTCTCTCCTGCTACCTACCGGTCCGCCATCTTTGGTACAACTAGCTCTCTGACAGCTTTTAATATGCTGTTCTTATATTGAATTTCTGGGATCTTGATTATTATATGACTGGGTATAGCTCTGTTTTGTTGTAGGTGGCTGGAGTTCTGTATGCTTCATACATCTGCATATAATTTCCTTTTGTTATGCTTGGGAAGTTTTCCTTATTTAGTTCTGTGAATAGCCTTTGTAATTCCTTTATTTTGACTCCTGCTTCTTCATTCACATTTTTTTTCTAAGGTTATAGATTTTCCAGTCATCTTCTAGCCTTTGTATTGTTACTGCCTGCTTCCTTGTTATTTTTAAGAGATCTTTCCATTCATGATCACACATTGCAAGCCTGTCTTCAAGTTTTGATAGTCTATCCTTAGTTTCTTTCAAGCAGTTATGCCAGCTTTCAATGGAGTTCTTAGTTTCCTGGTAATCTCTTTAAGGCTATTAAGGAGGGGACAGATGATATGGGATAGTTCAGGTAGGCCAGGTGTTATCTAAAGATGATTAAAAATGTAGGACTGAAGGAGGAGAGCCAGTGTAACAGTCAGAGAGACTAAGGATGCTAAACAGTGTTAGTACTTAGATTTTAGTCCAGTAATGTCTGTTTCAGATTTCTAACCTCCATATTTCCAGCCATATAAGCAAATGTACAAGTTAATATATTTGCACTGTATTAAGCCACAGAAATTGAGCACAGTGCTATGAAGTAATAATGTCATTCATGATCCCAAGGCAGCTGCCTTGTGAATCTCTTAGACAACACCTCAGGGTTCAGTGCTTTTCTAACCACTGAGCCCACCTTCTCTAGCCAACAACACTGCTCAGAAGTTTCACTTCCTAATACAGGACACAAGGAGTTTATGATCCCCTAGCTGTGAGAAACCTGCCTACTTTCTGCTCCTTTCAACACAGTTTCTTATATCCTGAATCTGTCTGTTTTCTTGCATGACATTAAAGTTTTTTCCAAAAAAGGGTGCAATTTTCAGCACCATATTCTTCACTGATTTTCATTTAGCACCCATGAACAAAAAGTGCCACATAAATCTTTATCCAGATTCAGCAACATATGTAATCAACAGAGATGCTCTGAATCTCTGTGTCCTGCTATGTCCCGTGACGCTCCCTTTCTCCTTGCAGTTATGCATTGCTCATTATCTCAGTTGTCTGACTATCTATGCCCATTCATCCGAAGCTATTGCCCTCCAGACTTCTCTCCATCAGTCCTCCAAAGTTTAATTATGCTTATTGGTAACCTAGCTGTTAATGACAAACCAGCAATCTCAGGGTTTAAAT
The DNA here is from genome assembly GCA_004027295.1 of Dolichotis patagonum. NCBI lineage: Eukaryota > Metazoa > Chordata > Mammalia > Rodentia > Caviidae > Dolichotis > Dolichotis patagonum. The sequence continues at coordinate 12,268 of PVJX010042391.1, forward strand.
AGTTTGTCATATTTATACCACTTGACACTTGCTTGTGCTTTTCGTTGCAAACATCTTTCATTCCATAGGATCTGTGGGAAAACTCTGCCCTGTTTCTGTTTCTCTTCATTTCTTGCCGTTTTCACTTGCTGTCAAGGATTTGAAGTTGGTGTTCCCCCAGCTCCTTCTATTTTCACTGTGCACACAGTGAGTGTCTGATACATCCTAACCTCTATGGCAGGTGTCCAGAAAGCAATCATATTTATTTGTATGGGCTCCAGAACACTAGAATTTGTGAAATTTAAATTGCCTGTCTCTGACTAATTTCTTAAGAGCTGAAAGTTCAGTAGTCGCATCACTGCTGGATGAATTCTACTTTCATGTCCTTCATTCAGTGCAAACCTAATCCATTAACCTTACCTCCCAAATGCAGGCTTTTCCCCCTATATCATATCTTTGATTTGAAAAAATGTAAACCTAGAAATCACCCTTCACTCCCACCCTCCATCCTGCTGCTCTAAATCCCTACCTGGTTTCGATCTTCAGATTGTATATTTAGTATTTTTAGAAAACAAGGAGGCGGTCTTTGGGACACGAACCTCTCGGACCCGCAGAGTGGCCTGGGCTGTTTAGATCAAAAGTCTGCACAGACCTGCATCTCGGCGTGACTGTTTGGGACTGGTAGGCCTGCCCTTCATCCACAGGGAACTGCCTGGAGACCAGCATCTGGGCCAGGTCTGTTTGGGCCCGTAGCCCCTCCCTTCACCCCCAGGAAGTCTCCCAGAAAGCAGCATCGCGGCCTGTCTCTTTGGGACCCAAACCTCTCGGACACACAGAGTGGCCCGGGCTGTTTGAATCGAAAGTCTGTGCAGACCTGCATCTCGGCACGACTGTTTGGGACTGGTAGGCCCATCCTTCATCTGCAGGGAACTGCCCAGAGACTGGCATCTGGGCCAGGTCTGTTTGGGCCCATAGCCCCACCCTTCACCCCCAGGAAGTCTCCCAGAAAGCAGCATCACGGCCTGTCTCTTTGGGACACGAACCTCTCGGACCTGTAGAGTGGCCCGGGCTGTTTGGATTGGGAATATTGTGGAGACTGGCATCTTGGCCAGGTCTGTTTGGGACTGGGAACTTTTCAGAAACCAACATTCTGGCCTGACTCTTTGGGACCTGTAGGCCCACCCTTCACTCGCAGGGAACCTCCTGGATACCTGCCTGGGACAAAGCACGGTGGGCTGGCCTGCCTGAGATTCCACAGGCTCCGGGGTGACCACAACCAGCATTTGCCTTACAACTTAGGGAGCCAGGCACCCACAGAAGGGAGTTAGGACCCTGTGAGGAAGCCAAGAGCCTGTGGGAGAGCCACTGCCCCTCCAGGAACTGAGGGTGTAAGAGGTAATTTGCCACACATGCAGAGAAAGCTTTGGAACACCGCTCAAATAAGGCAATATAGAAAAAAGACAAAAGGAAAGACCAAAAGGCAGGCTCAAAGCCCTAGCCCTCCCCAAGAAAGCTTAGAAGCCGTGTACATACAAGAAAAAAGAAGCCATACACCTGAAATGTCTGAAATGATATCAAATGAAATACATATGCAGATAGGGAAAGCTATGCAGAAATTCAAACCACAAATACTTGCCCAGGTAAAAGAAGAATTGATAAAAACAGTGAAAGAAATAGTGAACGTATCTAGTGAAAACACAGCTAAAAAATTAGAGGAACAAAGCGAACAGATAGAATCCCTCAAAGAACAATATAAGAAACAAACAGAATGCATAAAGCAGATTCAAAGAGATATACAGGAAATCAAAAATTCTATTGAAAGCTGTAAAAACTGCCTCAATGAAAGTGAAGATAGAATTTCAGACCTTGAAGATAAGATTGCAGCCAGTGAGCAGGAAAGACAAGATCTTTTAAAAATAACAAA
>PVJX010042392.1:0-14160 GCA_004027295.1 Dolichotis patagonum
CACCCAATGGGCTATATTCACAGCCTGTTTCATTTCTTATTTTTTTGAGATGGGTTCTTGGCTACGTCACTAATTTGCCCAGGCTGGCCTTGAACTCTTGCTCCTCCTGCCTCAGTCTCCCCAAGTATGTTACCTTCTTTTTTTTTTTTTAGATCCAGGACCCAAACCCAGGACCTCACGTTTGCCAGGCAGGCGCCATGCCGCTGAGCTACATCCCCAGAACCTGTTACCTTGTATCTTGATTTCAGCAATACTGCTCTTCTCATTGCAAATGGTAACACAGAAAGCATTTAACTTGGCAAACAACCTGAAGCCGATAACATCACTGTCTTTAGAGGATACAATCACTAAAAAGAAAACAAGCGTTCTTTCACAATACAATTCAAATAACATCAATTCTATTCAAGACTTTTTTTATTAATTGAGCCACAATTCTGTTAAACAGAAATATACACATACACAAGTTAAATTAAAAACTTAATTTCAAATACTTCTTTTGCCTTATGAAGCTTGCCTTTTGAGTAGACGTTCCTTTTGCAATTTAAAAACAAGAGTCAATCCCTGACTTATGAACAAATTCTATTCCAGATTCGTTCATAAGCCAACAAAATGCATCTTATAGTTCACAATTTGAATGTCAGTAAGTTGGGGACTTACTGTAAAACAAAGTAAATAAGGACAATAAAACTCTGAATAGCTAAACAATGTACCTACAGCACAGAGTTTAAGTAGGAAAGTCAGACTTTGACCTGAGCACTTTCCTATCCAAAATCTGGGCTCCTGGCTTGCAACACACTATCCAGAAGCCCAGCCCTGTCCCAGGGTCACGATGGCCTTGTGGAAATGGTGGGGAGAGTACAGCTCTCAAGAGCCACTGACGGGAAGACAGCACACTACGCGTACAGGTGCTCTTAACCTCATATGCTGCCCCAAGGCAACCCCACACTACAGAAATGAGAACAACTTGTTTTAAACAATAGTATTATCTATATCTGCCTTGTGTATTAGGTGCTGGTATCTGATTCAGTACAAATAAAAGAGAAGGCAGAAACAGCATTTAAATTATTGAATTACCTGACACCTTAGATTGCTCATTGAGCTCTAGGGTTCTAAGACCCCTGATGATAAGAAACACACAAATGTTTCCCACCTTTCTGCAGAGACGAATTTGTTTGCTTCTCAGTGGAGCTCTGCACCCCTGGGGGACCACCCATGCTCTGCCCGTCTGAGGGAAGGATGGCTGTCAGGTAGTTAATGGAAGAGAGCAGAGCTTGGGTTTGCAGCAACAAGTTCAAAGATGAAAAGGCCACCTAAAAAGTTTTAAAACAAAGTTAGTTTTCATTGGCAAATTACAAGCTTCTGTATCCACAAGGGACCTGACAGGCAGCCAGGCTTGCATCATTGCTTCCATCACCAGGAAAGACAGCAGCGAGGGAGGTTCACAACCCCCAAGGCAGGGGACGTAAGGAGAGCAAATTGTACACTCACTCTCCGCAGCATAGACTGGGGCACAGTTCCCTAGGGAACCACTCCGTTTCCCAAGCAAGCTGCTCACAGAGCCTATATTCTGCCGCACATGGCCACCAGTATTCCCAACATGCATCTTCCTAGATGGAAATTCACTATTCATCATGATAGGATAAAAAGTTTAAGTCAGCTGGCCCTGAAGCAAGGCCAGCAGATTGCTGTAGCTGCTGGTTTCAAACAGGAGCCTAAAGAGAATTCTTTCTGTGGTCTGTTGGCCATTTCAGAACTTTGGAAATGGAATGGTCAATTCATGAGAAAGAAATAGCAGTTGAGTATGGCAGACTTTAGGGGGCCTGCAGGGGACAGACCCTGGCGCCTCAGGACCTGCACCATGCGGCTGACTTGGGGTGTTGGGAGGGGGTACTGGGAGAACAAGGAGCTCCTCCCCTCTCTGCGGGAGTGGGGGGGTGGCTGTGAGCCTGCCGGCACATGGGCTGAGAATCAAACATCTCATGTCATCCTGTGCCCCATCCCGTGCTGTGTCCCCCCCACCACCGCTTAGCAAGTGGGAGCCAGTGAACTGGACATCTTGTGAAAAGATTGGCTATGTTATTTAGTATGAACTACCCGTATGCAAAGACAACCATTTGGAAGAAAACAAGAGACAATACAACAGATAGTTAAGATCTCTGGTTGTCTAGCTTTGAAATTTATCTTTCTTATGTCCTGTTCTGTTCTGTTTTGTTGTGTTTAATTTTACCCCCTTTAAAATAACAATTAAAAAAAAAGTTTAAGTCAGAACTTGAAACTCCACAAGCACTACATACTACTAAATCTACAGATGATTCCAACTGTAGCATCTGTGAGATTAACAGTGTAACTCTGGGTGAGTTCTCAGTTATTAAATCATTAAAGCTACAAAAATGGTCCTGTCATTTAAAAAGAAACACAGAGGAAAGTAAATGTCATAAAAGTATTACATTTTTAGAAAAATGACTCCAGAAAGCTAAGACAACACAAACTGCCTCAAAGAAAGTGGTTTTCTAATAGCAAATTAAAACTGGAAACTCCTTATAGAAAAGAATCTTTCATTTTCTAATTTCTGCATGGAAAGAAATGTACACAAACAGTGTGCTTCTAATTCCAGCAGTCAGAGAGACTGAGGCAGAAGGAATACAAGGCCAGACACTGTCTCAAAATCAAAAATAAAACAGGACAAAAACACATGCACACAACAAAGAAGAAAGTTCACTATTACACCAGATTCTCCCAACCCTCTCATTCTTTCAGCGCAGCCCACAGGTGCCTGCTGCCACTCCTTCCTGTACACTGTTGCTGCAATGCAGTGCCTTCACGTGCACTTGCCTCTCTCCTTGTGTCCTACACTTTCTCATTCCTGCATTACTTGATGCTTACAATCCTCTTAGCTGTCTATAGATCACTGTTCCCTTGTCTATAGTTCTGGAGACATTACACAGAGTAATTAGACAAGAGAGAGAAATAAAAGGAATAAGGATAGGGAAGAAGTTAAATTATCATTATTTGCAGATGACATGATATTCTACATAGAAGACCCCAAAAACTACACCAAATACTACTACAGTTAATAACAAATTCAACAGTGCAGTTGGATACAAAGTCAACACTCAAAAATCAATAGTATGCTTGTATACAAACAATAAACTCACAGAGAAATTATGGAAATAATACCTTCCACCCAAAATATGAAATATTTAGGAATTAATCCAACAAAGTATGTGACCGATCTATATGTTGAAAACTATAATACTCTGAAAAAGGAGACCTAACAGGGTATCAGAAAATGGGAAGACATCCCTTGTTCTTGGATAGGAAGAACCAACATTGTGAAAATGGCCATACTTCCAAAATTGTTACATGGGTTTAATGCAATTCCTATCAAAATACCATTAGTATACCTCACAGATCTAGAGAAATCATCCCTAACATTCATTTGGAAACAGAAGAGACCTAGAACAGCAAAGGCGCTCCTGGGCAACAAAGGCAAGACAGGGTGTATCACAATGCCTGACTTGAAATTATACTACAAAGCTACTGTGATAAAATCAGCACAGTACTGGCAAAAAAACAGACCTGAAGATCAATGGAACAGATCAGAAGATACAGACACAACTACAATGACATTCAGCCTCCTTATCTTTGACAAAGGGGCCAAACATGTTCACTGGAAGAAAGACAGTCTCTTTACCAAACGGTGCTGGAAAAACTGGTTTTCTACATGCTGCAGACTAAAAGTAGACCCATGTCTATTACCGTGCACTAAGCTAAAGTCAAAATGGATCAAAGATCAATATATTAAAACAGAAACACAATCTACTGGAATATAAGGTAGATAGAAATCTTGAAAACACAGGGGTAGGCAAAGAGTTCATGAACAAAATGCAAACTGCACAGGAAGTACTTCAAAGAATCAGCAACCGGGATCCTCATCTTATTAAAAAGTTTTTGCACTTCAAAAGAAATCACTAACAGAGTGAAAAGAAAACCCACGGAGTGGGAAAAATTTTAGCCACCTGTCCCTCAAACAAAGGACTTATATCTAGAACATATAAAAAGCTGAAAAAAATCAGGACCCACAAATTCAAAGACTTAATTCAAAAATGGGCATCTGGGCTGAACATGCCCTTCTCAGATGAAGAAATACAAAAGGCAAATAAATACATGAAGAAATGTTCAACATCCCTGGTCATTCGAGAGATGCAAATTAAAACAACACTGAGATTCCATTTCACTCCAGAAAGAATGGCTGTTACCAAGAAATCAACCAATAACAAATGTTGGTAGGGCTGTAGGGACAAAAGAACCCTTTTTCATTGTTGGTGGGAGTGTAGACTGGTATAACCACTGTGGAGATCAGTGTGGGTTCTGATTTTTTTCAGCTTTTTATATGTTCTAGATATAAGTCCTTTGTTTGAGGGACAGGTGGCTAAAATTTTTTCCCACTCTGTGGGTTTTCTTTTAACTCTGTTAGTGATTTCTTTTGAAGTACACAAACTTTTTAATAATCAAGACTGCAGGGCTCATTCAGTCTAGCTATTCCCTTACTGGGTAATTTTCCAGATCTCAGAAGCAACCTAAACGCCCATGGATCAAGGAATGGACAAAAAAGATGTGGTGTTTTTATACAATGGATTATTACTCAGCTATAAAGAAGGATAAACTTGAGGTTTTTATAGGTAAATGGATGCAACTTGAGACCAAACTCGTAGGTGAAATAAATCACACTCACGTGTTTAAGTATTGTATTGTCTCTCTAGTGTAAAACACTGAAAGGGGGGCCTGGGATTTAGCTCAGTGGTATAAGTGCCTGTCTGAAACACAAGGTCATGAGTTCGATCCCTGGTACCAAAAAAAAAAACAAAAAAAAAAAAACACTGCAAGAGTAAATAAAATTCAAAATATATAATAGGTACTGGGGAAAGTGATAGGGAAAGAAACTGCTCAAAAGGAAAGAACAACTGAAACAGGTGAAAGGAGAAAAGAAAGAGGGGAAAAGAGTATATGTACATATACTCTTTATATACACACACACACACACACGAGACAGATAACTATACTACTAAACTGTTAGTTCGTCAAAAAGAACAGTTTGCACTTTCATTTTTTATGCCTATATCTTGTAATATGAGCAACTACTCTGAAGATAACAATATACTATTATTATTTTGTTTTGAAATTCTGTATCACTGTTATTCTTTGGCTTTTAAAATTAAAAAAAAAAGTAACAGAATCACTAAAAATCACAGAGTATTTACAAGGTTAATTTATAACTTTTATTGGTTTTTGATTGTACCATCAAGTTATGCAGAGCCTATCCCCAAAGAATATTGAAGATTCCATTAACAATTATTTTCAATAGGATATATTGCTTTAATAGAATTTCTTACCTTAAATGTCTGTTCAGTTTTTTCAAAAGTGGTTTGAAAACTAGGTCCAGTCTTATCAGCCTAAAAAAAATGAACAAAGGAATTAAGACCAAAGTAATTAATCCTTTATAAACTCTGGTTAATTTATTTATATGTAGCTATAAATATATTTTGCATACAATATATTTTTACTTTTATCGCCATCATTGTAAAGACTGCAAAGTCATATGAACATTAGTGACTGTAACAGCGCATGTGTGTTCTCCTCTGGGAGCCTGGGAGAACAATTACTCACTTCAGGGAACCTACAGCAGCGTGTGAGACTGATACACCTTGAGAGGCAGGAGGTGTAAATGTCATCTAGGTCATCTAGACACCTAATGCTGAAGTCCCTTGTCCACTTCTCTGCTAAGTCTGTTTGTATCTCCAGTAAAAGAAACCTCATCTCCTTAGAAATCCAATCATCAGAGTGCTCTGATTCAATGAGGTCTTTGTACTGCATCAAGCAATCTCCCATCCTAATTATCCACTGTCTGATCCCCCAAACAGTGCAACTCCAAACACAAAGAGGACCTCCTGTGAGAGTTTGCTGCCATTGCTGGTCTGCCTGCCTCTCTGCTCCCGCAATGCTTTGTGTTTTGCTTTGTTATATTCATATTATATTGCTATGTAATGATCATATTGTCCACCAATCGGCACTACATTTTAATTATTTATGTTTGTATCTCTCCCTTCTACTTTGTAATTTTCCTGTAAAACAAAATGTTTGTCATCTGTGTATCTAAGCACCTGGCAGTATAATACATTGTGATTAAAACAAACCTATTAATCTTAAATGAACCTAACGTTATCAATTACTTCAGCATTTTCATACGATGTATTTCTTAGTCTCTTCCCAGTCCTGGGAGTTCTCTCCAGCCCCTGATTCAATGTGTTTTTCTCCTTTTGGATGTGGCTTAGTCAGCCAAACTGTCACCTATTACACAGACACATGTGGCCATGTAACTATGCCCCCAAAGAGAGAAACAGCACCTCCTTCAGCCCAGGCTTCTGCATTTGAGAATAAGAGGTTGGGCAGCCTTCTAATAGCTCTTCACTTAAGGGAAAGAGAAACAAGGTGTACAAGTAGAAAAAGAAACAGCAGATGACCCCACAATTCAAAACTAACCCACCACCCAGAACCATTAGTAACACACTGTCTCGTCCCCTTACCAAGGACACAGTCCAGACCTGTGGTGACAAATCTAAGACGTACTGTTTTCCGTTTAAGACAAAGATGCTAATGTATGAGCTGATTTTTCCTAAACAAAAACCTTACTATTCAGGTTTAATTGCATTTAATTGGCACACTGCGATAAGTAAGTGGGTTTTGGGTCGCAGTCTGGGCACTCATCTCTAAAAAGGTCCTCCCGCACCGGCCTGCCACAATTATCCCATGGCCTTACCTTAATGTACTCTACTTTTAAAAGATCTAATCCAGCTTTGTCAGAAGAGCTAATCAGGTGAAGGGGCTTTTTTCTGGATCCTACAGAAAAAAGAAAAACATTTTCAAACAAGTTGCTCCTATAAAATTTTAGAACTTGCTAATACTTCTCTATAAAAGCCTACTAATTAAGCTTCAAAAGAATACCTGTGCATATTTGCATGGTTATTAAATACTAAAACCATCACTCATGGAGAAATAAACCACTCCAAGTTCTTGCCTTAGGCATCTAATTTACTTTAAAACATGTATTTATTTTCACTTGATTTCACATCTGTTCAAAAATAATCAAAACTTCTTTAGGTATTTTTAAGGCCACACGTCCATCAGTAGGGCAGCAGAACAGACTACAGGTGGCAAAATCAGGAAATATCAATTCCAGCTCACCTCTATCCTTCCGAAAGCTATTTAACTACATACATATTTCTCAACAATGTAACAAGCAGGTTGGATCAGATTTTGTTGTGTCTAAAATTCTATGAAAAAACTTTATAGAAAGAACTTTGTGTAGACTGAGAGAGGAGAATTAGAGAAGCAAATCCTGACACTTTCTTTTTAGCTTAAACACAAGCGAGCCTCCACCGACACCTGGGCCAGGGAAAAGCTGGCATCCCGCCCCTAGCAGGGAGCAGCCGCCCACCGGCTCGCCCACCTCAACACCCACTTCTACCTCGGCTTCCCACACAGCGCACACAGGACATCTTCTCCAGAGTCCTAATCCTCCTTGAAGACAAAATAGCCTAGAATATTTATCATCTATATTTTTCCCTCAATACAGTAAATTCTTTCTTTCTGGACAAAAAATCAGTAACATAAAACAGTTCTGTTCTAAATTGAGGTTGATTTCAGTTACAAATACTCTGAAATTATAAAACACAGGCCTCTATATTTGACTAAAGCACTAGAGAATTTTAATTATTGTATATTTTATTTCTTCATGCCTCAAATATCTGAGCTCACAAGATAAATACTGAAATGCATAAAACTATCAAGCTTCTAAGAGATTGACCTTTGTACCCTCCCATTGTATTGTTTAACTGGGGCTTGTGACACGTGACCACTACTTCACAGAAAGACTGGGACCTGCCAGGCCCAGCTGCGTACACCTGAAACCCCAGCACTCAGGAGGCAGTGGTAGGAGGGTCACCATGAATCTGAGCTCAGCCGGGGCTAAAGACGCAAAATTCAAGACCAGCCTGCACTACATGGTGAGGCCCTGTCTCCAAAAGAAAAAAACAGCGAAGGGGACCTTCAGTATTGTAGGACCAGAGACAGGTTCTCCAGTCTTGCTAGTCACAAATACATGACAGGAGGAAGCTACTTAAACCTTATCTACCCCTTTTTTGTCTGTCTGTGTTTGTCAAGGAGATTTAGACAAAGGCTGAGGTAACAGATCAGAGGAGCTGAGAATATCAACCCCATGGCCAGACTGCTAGGATTTCATTCACGGTTCTGCTACTCCTTATTAGACCATGGGTACATTTTATAAGAAATCTATACCTTAGTTACATAAAACTAGAAACAGTAACACTATGTTATTATTAGATTTAAATGAATTGTTATTTGTAAAGAGTTTTGAACAATGTTTACTATTATTTATAATTGATACTATCATAGAAATAAAAATGTTTTAGATGCTTAAAAGTGCTACTTTTATCACTTCTATTTTTAGGAATATTACCTTGAATTTCATGGTAATCCAAGCTGATCTTCTTTAAATAAGACACCACAGTTAGGTCAAACGTTCTCACTGTGGCCTCTGTTCCTAACTGAGTAACATTAAATACTAGAATTGTATCTTCTTCTTTCTGTTGTTTAGTAAATTCCAAAATTACCTAAAACAATTAGGATTGCCAAGTGAAAAGTTGATAAAAGTTAAGTCACACTTCAAATAAAACAGTCTTTCTCCATACCCATCACCACAAACACAGTCAAAACTTTGCTCAGATCCCAGTACCGCCATAAAGTCATTTAATATAGTACAAATTATCATTATCAAGAATGTAAATTCCTGTATAAAAGATTATGGTGAAATTTAACATCTTTTATTGACTTTTTAAGTTTAGAAAAATTTAGAATTTATGAAGTCTTCCTTAATATTATTTTCTCAAAATAAAAATCACATTTGGTGACAACAGAAGCTATTCAAGTAAAAATTTATGACAAGAAGGCCAGACGTGGGGGAACACGCCTTTAAATACCAACACTCAGGAGCCTGAGGCAAGAGGATTGCCACTAGCTCAAGGCCAGCCTGCACTATACAGCAAGACCGTGTTTACAAAACAAAAATGAAAGAAAACGTTATGACGAGAGTGATCGTTACATATTACTTAAATTAATTGTGGAATGGCAGCCGAAAGGCTTAGACAATAAAAAGTAAAGCGTGGTGTCTTTTAAAAGATACAAACTCCCTCTTTTTATTTATTTATTTTCCCCAAAAATTCTTTTATATACTCTCCAGAAGACAGAGGTCTGTGCTGCCACCTTCTGAACCTGGACAGCCTGTGAATGCGTCCATCAATAGTGCAGAGGACTCTGGTAACACAGAGGGCCCGGGAAAGCCGACTGTCGGGTCAGAAACTGCCCCAGTCCATCACCACAGGAACCTGGAGAGCCAGGCCCAGACAGCAGCCAGCTGTCAGCCTCCCAAAGGAAGCAAAGGACCTGCACTCCGAGGCTTCCAGTGACTGCAGCCCCAGGCAACACCTGACCAAAGACAACAGGTGACTAAACCCAGAGCTGTCCAGCTGGGCCTTATGGAAGTCCTAACCCACAATGCATGAGCAAACAAAAATAGCTGTTTTAAGCTGCTAAGTGTGAGGGTAACTTGATGAACAGCAATGGTAGCCAGTGGAACAGAAAAACTATGGAAAAGGCAAACAGTAGTATTAGCAGGTGGTATGATTATATACCTAAGAAAAATCAAGCAAAAATCAAACAAAAACAGAAGATAATAAGATAATACAGCAAGTATTAAACACAAACTTTATATACAAAAATAAGCTTCCTATACATTATTTAAACAAAAGCAATGAAATCATAAATACATAAAACATGGGATCAGGGATATAGCTCAATGGCACAGCGCCTGCCTTGACAAGCACGAGGTCTTGAGTTCAATTCCCAGTACCCATAAAAATAAAAGGGGGAAAAATAATATAAATTTATATTTAATATATATTTATATATATACATGGGTTTATATATATATATATATATACACACAAACATGGGTAAATATTTTGTGAGATTTTCTAAGTATACACTAAAACTGGGTCATAAAGAAAAAACTGATACATTTCATTATAAAAACATTTTTTAAAAGTTATACTAGGAAAAGTATTCCAAACAGCATTGCTCTTTTTTTCCTTCAATAGTTCTGTTTTCATCTCAGTTCATTCAATAGTCAGTAAAATATTTATTGCATATCATCTACCACACATGTATCAGGCTGTCCTAGCAGCTAAAAAGACCAACTGAGCAGGCCAGACATGGTTCTTATCCTCATGTGCCCCGCATGCCAGAAATAAAAGGAAAATGAACACTGCTATCTTGAGGTGGTCAAGTCTTTCCAGTAAGGTGACATGTGCAAGTGCTTAAAGCAAATCAAGAACCAAGCCATGCAAGGAAAGTGTGTCCCCAGCCAAAAAAAGAAAACGGCAAGCTCTGGTACACGTATGCTAGAAAAAAGACAAGTGTGGACTTCACAGTGCAAGAACTTTGCTCACACCCACTTCCAATGTCAACACTGATGCCTGGTGTAGGACGGCACCTCACTCACTGAAGGAACGCAAGAAACACAACTGGGCAGAGGAGGCACGGCAGAAAGGAGTGAGCCCAACAGGCAGGCAGGTGACCCCTGCAAGGCCTTGCAGGCCACAGGAAGAAAAAAGTCATCACTCTGAGCCAGGGGAGGGCACGAACAGAGCAGCGCCATGATGTGACTTTTACTTTAAAAGGATGGCTTTGGCTGCCTTATGGTGAACAGAGGTCTGCGAAAGCAGTCAAGAAGCTGCTGCAAGGATGCAGCCCCAGATGAAGAGGACAGGACAAAGAGCAGCAGAGGGGGAAGAGCAAGTATCTGAGTGCACTGGGGAACAAAGCTGAGGGGTCTGCGGGTACTGTGGGTCAAACAGGAGAGGAAGACAGCAGGCTAGAAAGGCTGACGCAGAATGCATCTCACTTCAAACAAAAACTAGTAATACTTGATCAGCGTGCGCAAGTCAAAACAGACAGCAGTGACATTTTCAGATCTCTAACTGTAAACACCCCACCCAGAGATGAACAAGCTGTACTTATCAAAGAAAACATGTACACGTAATTTTAAACAGATAATGTCCTGGCTAGTGTACTTCCATTTTCACCAAGTAACTATATACTGTGACCATGTTTCCAGGTTTCCTTTTACTATATGACTTTTTTTTTTTTTTTTATCTTTTTGACGCAAGGTCTCGATTGTAGAGTCTAGGCCTTGGGCTCACTTTGTAGCCCAGGCTGGCCTTTAATTTGCAGCAATTCTCTTGTCTCAGGCTCCTGCGTGCTGGGATTACAGTTGTGTGCCAACAACACTCAGCTTATTACATGACTTTCAAAGGGCAGAAAAAGCATGTTGGAAGTTTAGGATGTTTTGTATTTTTCCAAACTACAAATATGACAATGAAATGAACTCACAATGAAACTCACAATGTCATTACACACAAATGAAACTCACAAATGAAACTCACAAGTGAAAGTTAAAAAATAAGTAAGCTGAACTTTGTGACACATGTTGATAATCCCAGCTACAAAAGTGAATCCAAATTCACAAACAGCCCAGGCAATTTATCAAGACCTTATCTCAAAATACAAACACAAAGGGCCAGGGAAGTAGCTTTGCTTCCTGGATTCAATCTCCAGTACCACAAAAAAAGTCAGTCAGAATTCTGAAAAAAAAAAACACAAGTCCTAATTAAAAGCTCTGAGCTCTTTCAAAACAGATTAGACCACAAATCATCCCTATTTAAAAAAAAAAAAAAAAAAAAAACTTTCATTGTTTTGAAATGGTGTGTCTGGGTACAGTTTCCTAACCTGATGTGTGGTCTACCATGAGACAGTTTAGAAGCTGATGACAAGAATATATTCATAGACAAAAAGCACACCTACTTCTTTAACTTCGAACTTGAGCAGAAGATTAACGAGGGCCTCATCTGGAACCTCCGCAGCCTTCCTGAGCTGGGAGCCTGGCCCGCCTTTAGCCACCTGGGAGGCACCGTCTTCAGCGTCGAAATACTCATCGTCAGACTCTAGAGCAAAAGGGCGTCCACTGAACACTGTGCAAAGCACTCAAGCCCAAAGCCCCTCAGGCAAAGTTTATGTATCAGATGCAACTCTTTACACTCACACTCAGAACTGTCACCCTGCTTTTAACTAGTCCCACAAGGTGACTCAGTTAGGCATGTGATAATCAAATTTAAAATCAAACAGCACTAGACTCCTTCAGTGACTTCGTTTTTGGCTTAGTTCACTCATTCAGCATTCCATGAAATACGGACTGATCCATCTACCATGTTTCAGGCTGTGTCAGCCACCAAGGACTTGAGAGTGACCAGAACAGACATACTTATTATCCCTGTAAAGCTTATGTTCTGGTTTGAAATTTCAAAAGATCAACAAAGCATGGCTAAGGAAAAGGAGCACACAGAGATCAGAGCATGAAGTAGCTTATTTAGAATCTGAACTAAAAATTGCTGACCACCAAAAGAGCTTGGTAAAGAAACCTGACCTTCCAAACATAAGTAACTCAAGGCACACTGTTGGGTCACGGCATGATGAGCACCAGAACCAGCAGACTGCTGGAAGGCACTCAGAACACCTCTATTTTATTGTAAACGTTATTGTGATAAAGATAATTCAGAAACACACTTTTACGCCCCTTACCTGAATCCATTTCACCCAACAACAATGAAGTACCAAGGAGAACTTTTGTCCCACTTGAAGTAATCGGAACTGATGATATCTAGCAAAGTACACAGAACCAAAAACAAAATATGAATTTAGCAGGATTAAATATACACGTGAGAGACTGAAAATTAAGAACGTTCAGAGATGGAAAAACTCATACATGCCATATACAAATCTTCCAACAGAATACATTATGTCCATGCATGGGGACGCATGCCTGTAATCCCAGCACTCAGGAGGCTGAGGTTAGAAGATTGTTGTGAGTTCAAGGCCAGCCTGGGCTACACATTGAGTTCAAGGACAGCCTGAACTATACAGCAGGATTCTGTTTTAAAAAAATGTTTTTAAATAAAAAGAAAGGATAAATTTGTAATTGACTAATAGTTGAAATTTAGAAATTAAGATTGCCATCCCATTTATAAAATTATGTACAACTCTAGCAGATAAGGTTATTCGTCACTGTGCATCATTTAGCTGCTGTGAACATTAGAGGTCTCTGGAAAATGACACAGCATCAGATGATTCTCTCAAAATTTGTCTCTAAATAAGCAGAAATCCAACATTTCTTCTGTGTGTTTGGGGGGAGTTTCACAAGCAGTTCATACTGGCCTTGATCTCATTATGTGGTCCAAACTGGCCTTGAATTCAATTCAGAGGCCTTGAATCCTCCTGCCTCTGTCTCCCAAGAGCTGGAATTACAGGTATGTGCCACCATGCCTGGCACAATATTTCTTTTACGCTGTAAAAATCATCCCAATTAAAGTCACTCAGAACTTTAAGTCTGACACAAAAGGAAATTTTATCCCAATTATTTTATTTGCAACATTTGAAAGGTGATTTGTATTTCTGATTTTATTTAAAGTATGTTTTCTATTTTATTTTCCTTTCCTGTATTTTTGGTTCTTTCGATCATAAAGCTTGCCCTCAAACTGCCTTCCTACTTCTACTCTGTAACAGCAGTTGTCTGAAAACAGGAGATTTAGCATTTGTGTCATACCCATTACCTGTCTCTCTGGAGACTGTGTTGATGATTTCTGTGGCAAAGGTATACTGTTAATCAAACACAGCACATCCTTCATCTTCTGGTCTGAAATTTTCACATGCATCAAAGGAAGTCCTCCTGAGGCTTTAAATCTGAAAACACAATTCAGCCGTAAGATTTTAGCATCAGTCTCTCCGTCAGTACTGCAGAGGCGGAAGGAGCTGCAGAGTCGGGTTACTGCAGACAAGTTCTAATCTAATCCCCAGCTTGTGCTGACAGCACTGTCGGCCAACTGGGATTCTAAGTCAGGTTTCTAGGCAATTTAATTAATTTAAGGATACCTGGTAATTTAGTTTCCAGGTATCCTTTTTGAAGCAGCCAAA